>JASGXE010017573.1:0-16028 GCA_030068105.1 Sinentomon sp. SZTP_YWyxl
CATTATGGGCCCTTTCAGGATAAGTGCCACATATCGGTACATATTTTCCTTGCGCCGACGAGTGGAGCTGGCGTTATAACGCTGCCGTTCCATATAGAAATAAGTGGACAAAACATTCTTACTTACTTTATGCACAAATAATTCTCCTCTTGCGCTTCCAAAACCTGAAAAAATCGAAGGAAGCTTCACAATTATGCGCCTTTCTTCTGCCGGATGTGCACCTCCTTCGGATCACCAGCGTCAATCAGTTTGTTTGTTGGTTATTCCCTTGCGGTCTTGTTTCGCGGAGCAGACAGCAGCTGATAATGCGGAGTGAGCCGTGCTTGTAACTGTGAGGAATATCCTGCCGGCCGGTGTTCGTGCGATTCACTGCCGATGCGAAATGTGATGCTTCTTACTCTCGGCGAATCCGCAGAATCTCTCGGCGGATGTCACTTCCTTACCTTTCCCGGCCACCTTTTAAATTTTTGCGGATTTCGCTGCACTGCAATGCGGCAGGTGCGGCCGAGTGGAATCATCTGCAGGTTTTGAAGCAGTGTGCGATTGTTTCGAAGGCGTGGTGTGAGTCGATTGCCCACGCGGCATGCATGTCACAATAAACCGAACCTCGCAATGGCGGGCGTATGCCTCCTTCGTCATCCTGAAACGTTTAGTATTTGCTCGAAAACGATCAGAGATTCCTGTTTTGCCTCCTCTCTTCAAAAACAAACAATCCCCATAATAAATGCTTCTTTCCAAAGATTTTTCTCCCAGTGACATGTGGGGGTAAGGGTCACATGGAGGGGTTCCCATGAAGCACCGGCAGGGACTTCCACTTCGATCTTGGCCATTCTACCGGACACGTCTCGAGCAATCTCTTCCATACCCCTTCTTCTGCCCTGGAATTCATTGCGAGAATAATTTTTCTTGAAAAATTGCATCTCTTTGGTTGCTCATGGGATTTGTTTCATTGCGCCTGCAAAAGTCATTAGCTATGCAACACACATCACAAAAGCGTGCGCAAATCGCAGCTTTTGATCTGGCAGGAGATTTCTTCTCAACAAACCCAATTGGAAAAGTGCAAGGGACTGTCGATTTCCTTTGTGCGATCGCATTGCGTCGTGGTTTACTTGACGTTGGCCTGCCTGCAGATCTACACGTGACTCTCACCCCTGCTGTTTCACCAAAACTGTCGGGACGCCTTCACACTTTGAAAAAATCTCCCGAGTTTCCTGCTCATTCCGCTTCCAGATGAAATTCGAGCGATCAAGTTCAATGTCGTTGCCGCTCTGATGCCAACAAATGGCGTTTGATTCCCGCTGCAAAGCCAAAAACTCATTTTCATCGTTTCCCCGAAAATCCTTCGGGGGTGGAATGATCTCACCCCCAAGATCCTTATTTTACATTCTCTTCCCAAGAGTTACATTTCCGTTTCTTTTATGCCTTCTGCAGACTTGTAATAACGATGTTTGGGCATGTTTGTACAAACCTTTTTTTTGTCAGTTCGTCGTTTCAGTTCTGCAGGTGAAACCGTCGTTTCGTTGCCTTGGTCATTTGTTTTTTTTGTCTCCCTTGACAACAATATGATTTGCCAAATGGCGGCAATCTGAAATGCATAAAAGCTGCATTTCATAATCTTGTCATGATTGCCACGAATGCAAGCATGCAAACCTGAGACCAGCTTGAATTTGAAGTCAATGAATAACTTATTTCAAATAGCTGCTGTGCGCACGGTTTTTGCAACTGTTATGATGCACTTACCTACTCACCGTTGATTTTTTGTGCTCGATATCACTGCAAAGAACCAACACCATGACAGATCTGTAAACTTTTTATGGTTTTTAAACTGAACCGGATACTCACTTATTTTAAAAACTACCTATTTGCAAACACATGAACTCTTTTGAACTTTGTCTCTTCTGAATGTTCTTGTTTTCCGCAGAACGCAGTTCAGAATGTTGCAATGACCTGTTCCGCCCCGAAAACGCGAGGAAATTTGCAAAATTTGAGGTACCCCACGGAAGTTTGTTGCAAAATAACGAGTTTCTTGAAAATTTTTTGTCGCATTTCCGAATTTCCTTTATTGCTTTTCTGTGAGGCGAGTATTTCATATCGGAGGAGATCATGACGGGGGTGACGCCAACTCCGAGTTATGGGGAAAGGGGTAAATTTCCGCCGTTTTCTTCAATGCCAAAATTTGCATCACAACCCGGAGAAGAGATAACCCCGTTTTGTCATCTCCACTCTCATCACCATCAGTCGTCCATTTGCGTGTGATGATGCAATATGTGCAGGGATAAAAAGCATGTTTTTATCCCTGTATTCGTTTGCATGTTTTGAGTTATTTTTAGATCATTGGTGTGGTGAGATGGGCTACATGATCGAAGGGTTATGCCGCATGGGAAGTTTCATGATCTCCCTATGAATTACCTATTTTTCCAGATGAATCATTGGGATCCTTCCCACACCCCTGTTCTGTTGTTTCCTTTGGAGACAACCATATACTGGCCTAATATTTTCGGTTTTGCGATATTTTGGGGCGTACCAATATTTTCGGTTTTGCGATATTTTGGGGCGTACCTACTTACTTACATCAGAATCCGTCGAAATCCATCATCACTTCAAACATAATCCGTTGATCAAACAAGTGCGAATACTTGCATCAGATAATTTTCCAAACAAATACGATTATTCAGACGAAGAAACGATTTCGCAGAAAGCAATTCATTTGCTTATCTGTTATTCGTCCTCACGCTTCTCCTTCGAGGCTCCTTCTGGATAATTGCTTTGGGTGCGATGCTTTTCTGGAAATCATCAATGTTTTTGAGGTGTCATGTGGGCGACGACATGCATTTTACATGATATACAGGATGCATAATAAATGCCTTTGAAAATAAAATCGGTTTCGGACACCAGAAGTCATTTTGAACGAAAGGGCAGAGAAAGACTATGTTTTCGTCCGATGGGGAACACTTTGGGTACCGATAGGGTTCATCCCTAAAACATTGAAGGGAAAAATCTCACTGTAAATAATAGCATGAAACACCTTATTGAGAACATGCGCAGATGCATGGCATGCGAGCTTCCGAAGCAATCGCGGCATGCTTCTTCAGGTGTTTTGGCATTTCATGCTCCGGGTGGGTGCTATCTTTTCTACCTTCATACCTTTTCAGGTGCTACCTTGACTTTATCCTTGCAATGCATGGATGCTGGGGAAGCGAT
This sequence comes from Sinentomon sp. SZTP_YWyxl, assembly GCA_030068105.1. NCBI lineage: Eukaryota > Metazoa > Arthropoda > Protura > Sinentomata > Sinentomidae > Sinentomon > Sinentomon sp. SZTP_YWyxl. The sequence continues at coordinate 3,202 of JASGXE010017573.1, forward strand.
TGGGTTGATTCAAATTCACGAATTTTTTTATCGAACTGCGGATTCTCCGTTTTGCACATATTGCCATGCAGTGTTAAGGATTTCCCAGTAGAAACAGTGATTCGACATGTCCCATGCATGGACACGGTCGGGGACAAAAATATGGGCCACTGGATTTCGCACGTGTCCCGCTTAGGGTTTCTCAGCAAGGACATCCAACTAAAAATATCCTGAACTGTCTGCTGCCGTCCTTGAATTTGTTTCTGCGATCACCCACACACATTTTACTATTCGTACGAAATAGTATCCCACAGGGTGTATCCTAACAAACCGAAAACCCTGTTGGTCTTGAGAAAAATAGCTGGGCCAGCATTTTTCTACAGGCTATTCGTAAGTGGTGTCCAACTGTCTCTTTTCGACCATTTGGTCTTTCTTTGTGGCCGGTCGGGATGAAATGAAACCCGCCTGTCGAACTTTTTAAGCGAATGCGTCGTGATTGAAAGAAGTAGCTCGTTGCCGTTGTTTGTTGATTTTCTCGATGCATTGAGGTGTGATTTTTCACAGGAGTGCACAAAATATTCTCTCATCTCTCCATCATGTGCGTGCTGTTTCATCGATTTCCTCAGTTGCAGCAAAATTCCTCAAAATGGATCTTCATTGAGTTTGCGGTTTTGCAGCAGTTTACCGGACCTGTATACGCCCTGTATACAGATCTTCCAATGAATTTCCCGGATATGTGCTATTTAGCATATACACTTTTCATTCGTTGGAAGGGATATCATGGAGTGCAGTTCCTTCGGCACCCCCTCAATTCTTCATGACCCTTCCCGTGGGCCGTCCTTCCGGCGGTGAGTCCTCTTCAAACTCACAGGGATCAAGGGATGAGTAGGTATAGGGCGGATGTCTGCAAGGACAATTGCATTATCATCCTTCAAGTGCAGAAACCGCGCTAGATAATCTTACGAGAACGAAAACGTTCGATTTGGAAAAACATAAGTGCCTATTAATAAGTGCCTATTTGGGCTGCTTTGCTTCCCAGCCGCACCGCATGCAGGCAGGGCTCTTCAAAAATACTCCCAGCAAGGTACTGTCAGGTCCTCTACTGTCAACTGGGACATGCTCTCGTCTTGCACAGTGTTTTTCTTGACAGCACTGCGAAAATTGTGCGGGTTCCCTCCGGCTCTCGAGAGCCTGCTGACCCTGGAGGTGCAAGCTCATGGAGCCGGCTGCCCTTCTTCGCTTGAAGGGTGGAAGCCCTTCCAGTGGAGACTCTCGCGGAAATTTTCAACTTTTTGTAAACAAAGTGGCTGAGCTTGTGATCCGCATGTGTGTCCTCATTCTGGAATCCTTGTCCTCTGCTCTTGTCCTTTCGAAAACCGTGCAGGCCTAGTGGCCCTTTTCAAAACTTTCTACTCTTTTCAAAATTTTGGGAGCCGGGTGATTTATTTTTACAATTTAAGCACAGCTTGACAGCCATGAGCATAGATTAAGAATGCCATGAGCATGAAATTTTGCAGCAATCTACATTTGCAGCCGAAAGTTTTCTTGTTTGCTCTGACACTCATCCATAATTTTTTTTCTTACGGAAGCAAAGATGAAAACGATCAGCTGTGATTTGAACTGACTGTCCTCCGATGAATTGGAACTGACTTCCGATAAATTTTGATTTATGTGGAGCACGGTAGATTTTTTTTGGGAAGTGCTCGGATTGGCATCCTTGCACATGAGTAGACAGAGTTCCCTTCCTGATTTCTATAATCGTTTCCATGGCTGCAGTTTTCATTCGGGCAAACTTTTCTTGGAAGAATGAACAGACAAGTGTTTTTACATGATGGATAAGCAATTTTGCAAGCGCCTCAATCAAACATTTTGGAATCCGATGATACGAGATCGACGAAAGCTCGACCGAAAACCACTTTCTTCAGTTTAACGACAGTGGTTTCGTTTATTCTGGGGCAGCGCACCCCCGTGGGAAACTTGCATGGGGGAGCAACTGACATGTGGGAACTGTTTTTTTTTCAAGAGTTCTGACATTTTCAGTTGCAGGATCCAACAAAAAGCATCGAATGTTGGAATGTTGAAACCAAGTTGCTTTCTTCCCAGATGCACCACTGCCCGAGCGAATGCCGAAAATCTGGATATGAAAGTGCTGCTGCCGCTTGACGCAGCATGTACCTGTGTGCAATGCCAATGGCTTGCCTCTGGCTCAGGCGGGAAAATATTTCCGAAAACTTTTGTACGCAAATATCAATGTCATCTTACGTGGAAGTCCGATTTTCCAAAAATAGCTTGTGACGAATTACTTAGCATTTGATTCTGTTTGCCAATATTTCTAGACCGATGGATTTCTGATGGCAATGTTTTTCTTTTCATGGGTGCTATTTTCAGTGGATCGGGGGAGGGGGCAAGCTCAAAACGCGCCAATTTGCCTGGCGTTTCATTTTCATTCCCACACCACATAATTTTATTAACTTTCGAAATCATGCGAAGAATGATTTCGCAAGTAATCTTATGATTTCGCAAGTGAATAAAAGTCTTTGTCCGAATTTTGACAAAATCGGAAACTGGACAGCGCGCAGGGCTCCTTGCTCAAAGTTGCGATGTTTGCGTCCACGGAGTCAGTCAGTTTGTCGTGAGGCCGACTTTTCGCCCGATCTTCATGAAATTGCCAAATAGAAATCTTGGATGGAGTGTGAGTTTCCACTATTTTCCATGAATGGAGTGTGAGTTTCCACTGAACCGGGAAAAATCTCTTCCTGCGTTGAAACCCTTCATTTTTTGCCCCGTGCAGTGTGTGAAATTGTTGCTTAAGTGGGCCTGCTTTTAAAGCGAAAAACCCACTGAAGCGACAATTTCCGGGTGGTGTTGAACTGATGTCTCTTTGCGAATGGACCAATGATTTTTTGCCAGAAATGTATGGGATAAGTTTGCCAAGAAATGTGTCTCAGACGAAACAAAACCAAGGTTTAGAACAAGGAAACGGGGGAACATATCTGGTCCGAAAAACTTTAAGAATGGCTTTAAATTAAGTTAGAATATGTAAAGATAGGTCAGGTTAGGTTGGGATGGTGTAGTATTGGTTTGGTTCGTTCAACTCGGATTTGGTGAAGATTTTGCGAGCGCCATTCGATCTTCTTGAAGTTTTTCGGACCAAAGTATCCCGATCCCAAGGAAACAAAAACTTATGTTATGTTTTTGAACAGTCGTTTGCCTTGTTTTTTCCCTTATTGTGTGTAATTTAATGTGATTTTTATCTTTGCACTTGCATGACAAATACAAACAAAACAGACTAAAAAACACCGAAATATCCAAATAGATTTTAAAGAAAAATCATACGTTCTGAGTGGTGTATAGCGGTGGCGGAATTAATGTACTCACACATGTAAAAATGCGACCGTTCAGTTTTTGGCAAAAGTTCCTTGCTGCAGAAATTAAAGATCCTATTTGATAACCCAGGTCAAAATATGACACCTCTGGAACGCTTTGTTGAATTCTGATGCTTTAATTTCCACCGCCTGCATAAGAGTAAAAAGAAAGAAAAAAAAAGTTTTGGAGGCGACAGTAAGATGGGAAAAACACTTGTGTGGGTACATTAATTCCGCCGCCACTTTACAGTAGTTTTTATTCCTTCTCGGTTGAGAAAAGGTAGGCACAAGACAAACGGTGCTATTTTGCTGTTGATTGAGGAAGAAATGTTTGAAGCGGCAAGCAGCATGTTTACAGGCTGCTTCTGCTGCTTGCTCGTTTGCCTAAGCTATACGGAAATAGCATTTTACCACATTGGCGGACTGAAATAATGAGGCGAAAGCTTTTGTCAAATCTCTTGAATTGAATTGTTTATTTTCGGGGCGAACCCCTTATCAAATTGAGGAAGTACGAGAAATTTATGTCAACTTAAGAATCATAAAAATAACAACACAAACATTTCGAAAGATTCATCAAAAAGATTTAGCGAGACGGTGATGAATAGGGACACTGAGGGGAAGATTGAAAGTGGACTCAGGCAACTGGTTCCACTCACTCGTTACCGTCCTGGCCATGAAGGAATATTTCCCCATACATCCCTTTTGAAACTCAACAGTTTTTATTCTTTGTTCAGCACTCTGAAAAAGACCACTAAATAGTTCTGGTTGTTGTCATTTCATGTTATGATTGTTAAATTTGATGATTTTATAGAGTTTATTCATGAAATCATTCCTTAATAAAACGGGTTGGAAACCCTTCAAAGTGGTCTCTGGAGCAAGCTTTACCCTTTTTCCTCTGTACTTCTCTCGTTTTAGGTCGTTATGTAGGCAGTCGACCAATAAAGCTTCGGAAGAGTACCTGGAGGAGTCGCAACCTGGATGCAGTTAAACAGAAGGAAACACAAAAACGAGAACTCCTGAAGATGCTCTGCGGAAGATGACCTATTGTTTTTGTTTTGTAGATGTTAACTTTCTTTGACACTGTACAAATTAAAATGTAATTATTGGTTTTTCTACTTTCAATGTACTTTTCTTTGGAGGGCTCGTGACCAAAACTGCGGAAACGGAAGGTCGATTTGCCAAGAGCCTTGGCCTTTCGTGTTTGGATTCCCTCCCGCTTTCAATCCATCCTGTTTGTCTCTGGGCGATCCCCATCACATTGCATCGTTTTCTCTCTTCAGAAGTGAGATCATTTTCAAAATAATGGTCGAGGGGCCTATTTAAGAAATGTCCCCTGTTTTGGGCACTTTTCCATCTCACTACTGTGAAAGTCCCGACCCCCCAAAAACGGAAAAAGTGATTGAAACAAAAAATAGGCAAAGGTAAAGTTGGTTCGGGGATAAGGTAGATTCGGTTGGGTTTATCTGAGCTTTCTTTTTCACTTTTTGGGTCTTGCGCAAAATCGGGACATGCCCACCAAATCCGTGTGAAGGATTGAAACACGTGTTGCTCATTTTCCGAAATGATATGGCCACCACAGCGGAGCTACCCACTTGCAGGGCTGTTACAGCCAAAAAGACCAAAGAGTGAGTGATCTGGAATATGTGACCAGCACAACAGAACAGTGTTGGGAGTGACCAAAACAGTGGCACGAACTGACTGGGCAATTTGTGAATTGTTGGAACAGAATCCAAAAACCATTGAAATGTGGTCTCCACTCAACAGCCTGCTGTTGAGCAGCCATGCTGTTGAGATGGTACAAGAACCAATGGAATCACGTGTTTCATAAATTGCGTGGGTGCTTGGAAGTTTCTGAGCAAGGTCATCCACACTGAAATTAAATTTCAAACCAATCAAATCCATTGCAAACAGACATGCAAAACGTGTCCAACCACAGCGTTGAGTAACTTTTGCCTGGACTGCCATGTCAAGGCAGTAACATAGTCCAGGCAAGGTACCTTCAAGATGGTTGAATGACCTTGGGTTGCTCACATTCCGGTGGCTCCAGAGGTCAAATGAATTCATTTGGTATTCGGGGATGGAAAGATCAAGTATTAATTTACCCTTCAAATCAAAACAGAAAACCGGATTTTGAACGGAGGCACCAGAACGTCACAATGCAGAAAAGTGGATGGAAAATGTGAGGTTGCCCAGGATCAACTCAACGTGGAATGCAGCTGTGCAGCAAGGAACAGGATAATTGCAGTCGGATCAACTGCCTATTCTGGGCCATGCCCAAAGTTGCCTCTGAACTGCACAACTGGGTAGGACAGTCAAGCTGATGAGTCAAAAGTTGCTGCTTGGTTGACAACTTGACATCGTGTTGTCAGCTGAACTACTAAGATCTTGCCACTTCCCAGTGTGAAAATTACAGAAATGAATTATAAAGTGAAAAATCCCCTGATTGAAGAACGGAAAATGCACAAATTATCCATGCTTACCCCAAACTTATCCAACCACCCAGCCCTCCATCTCCATACCTGCCTCAAACAAGAAGTTGTGAATGTGGTAAATGTGTTGCTTCAACATTTGAGTTTGCCATTCCACGGGTATTCTCGAGATGGATTGGTTGTTTTAGACAAAATTCCATGACCAGGCTTTTTTGTAAAAGTCAAAATTCCAACTCAAAATTTCAACCTCCAAAATTCCAACTCTGAACTTACTAGACACTCGGTTTTAAAATCACTGAACATCGTGTCAGTGGCATGACCAGTTCTTTTAAACTTGACCAGCAATTTGAAAAAGCCAAAACCAGAGAAATGGACTCGTAAAGATCCACTGATCAGCATGGTCACAACGGAGGATTAAAACTGCAAAGAGCAAAGGAATGGACCCTTTTACTGCCACCGTGCAGTGGTAAGTATTCACTTTACTTGCAGAATGAATCCTACTGAGGTCCTGAAAACCTCATACACGCCTCTCCTCTTATGAAATGAACAAGAACTTGTATTTTACCTTTCCTTCGACTCATCTTCGGCAGCTGCAAAACGTGTTGCATTCCATTCTTTATTTTGCTGCACCAGTGATGCTTGTTTGAGGCAGCATTTTTGGGATGATTCCATGTGGCCCAGATGCATTGTGTTGAGAATAAATTCTTGAAGTGAAGAAAACTTACCCGAAAAAAATTTACCCGACTGCAAACCATATTTTTAAAACATTTTCTGATTTTTCTCCACAAGCTAAAAATTCATGGAATGTGGCAAGTAATGTTCTAAAAGGTTTAGTCCTGAACAAATCCACAATTTTGTCATGCAGGGTGCTTCAGAATGGGTCGTGTGGTTTCCTGGAGTGAAAAATTGTTCGCATGAAGCCAGATGTGGGTGGTGCCACAAAAAATACAGGCAATTTGCGCATCAAAATTGCACTGGTGGGATTGCAAAAATTGTCTCTCATAAAGTTCTTGATTTCGCCTGGCAAATTTGATAAGTCATGTGCAGTGTGTGTGTGCCTTCACGCATAAATCCAGCCAGACGATCTCTGCACTCAAATCTCCACACAAACACGTGCCGTCCCCTGCCCTTCAACAGTGCACCAATATGGTGCTGACCCAACAGTGTGCCAACAGACTGTCTGTGCATGTGATGGGAAAAATACAAGTTGTGGGTACATTAATTCTGTCACCATTATACACCTCCGCTCTGTGGAATAAAGTGCACAAACCACATTTGGCCAGTTTTCAGCCTGCCTGAAACCATCCAGTGAATAAATTTGCAGGGAAGAAGCATCACTTTATTGGTCTTCACAACTTCATGGTGAATGATCCCCTTTTTCAGTCTGAAAATTTGATTCATTAGAGAATCAAATTTGCTGATCAGCTGAAATCATGCCATCTGCAACCAGTCGTTCTTGCACATTGACACGACGCATCATGCTGTGATTGGCCGACAGAATTACAGAAACCACATGAATGGAATGCAAATTGGACTCTCCCATTCACAAAACGAGCACCACTGCCCTCCATTCCCAATCACCACTTTTTACCAATATCAATATGTTTTCTGTATTCACCACCAACAAAGCCCTCTCCACCCAGGATCCAATTTGCAAACAAGACCAATCAGGCAGTGAGTGAGCTGCAGAGAAGTGCCAACAATACTCAGATGATGAGGCCAGATGCCACCAACTCTGGTTAGAGATCTCAGATCACTGCGTCCCCAGATGCCACCAACTCTGGTTAGAGATCTCAGATCACTGCGTCCCATGATCTAAGTATCAACAGTACTTCTTTTGTTTAGAAAATTGGGATGAAATCTAACATGTGGCAAATATCTGCAATTGGCGAACGGGGTGTCGGCATGGTTCCATGAAGACAGCAATTTTTCACTCCAGACATGCAACAAAGCTTCACTGAGCATTTTCGAGTGAGTGGATCGATGCTCCAATGACCAAACCACATAGCTGCTGGATGGGATTTGATCCTAACGCTCAGGGAGACTAGGAGTGCTTGGGGCTCTCGAATACTGGATTTTCCGATATGGCCACATCGAAAAGAACCTACCAATGTGGCCCCCACGGCACAAAAGGTTCCCATGACCCAACGCAATCACGGATCCAAGGCAATAAGCTGTAGAGAAATTTGCTTTGCATCTTAAAATAAAAATGATCAAAATATCGCTCAAGGAAAGCCAATTTGCTCGATTTGTTCATAAATAATGCTGAACTGAATGATCCATGCAGGCGATGGAGGCGATGGAGGCGATGGAGGCGATGGAGGCCATGCAGGCGATGATCACAGGTCATTTTTTAGAAATAGAAATCATTGGTAATAATTGCCATTATTTGGATTACCATGTTATTTAGAAGGCTATCTATGGACTTTGCTCCAGTGCAAATTGATTTTAATACATCCAAAGCTGCTTTTAGAATTGGCCCTCTCTCAAAACCCTCTCTCAATGTTGCCCATTTTGAGAAATGCCTTTTTTGGACTCCGTTCCCACTATTGCCAGGATGTTTGCTCAGGAGTCTGTAAAAGCAATCTTGAAACAGGCATGGCAGGGTTCGCAGCAATGCTCTACCAGGATTTGGGAGGGTTCACCCTCCTGGCAGAGGGTGTCACCATTTTTGTAGAACGGGAATCAACAAAGGTTGGGATCATCCCCCTTCCCCAAACTACGGCTATAGTTTGATGTGTTGTGATGAAAGAAAAAGAAAAACACTGCTGTGCTGACCAATAACAAGACCTTTATTCCGGGAATTTCAGAGGAAAAAAATCCAGCCAACGAACAAAAACCTGTAAATTTGGCATAAAACATGTCCAACCGCCTGTAGCATTTCTCCAAGTCCCCGACAGATTTTTCAAAGCCAGACCTGGTGTTGGTACAAGTTTAAGAGTGCAATACAGCATTTTCCGTTGCAGAAACCAGTGCGAAGAGCACTTTCTGCCTAAAAACTTGCACAAAAAGCGCTTCATGCTTAAACAAACGATGATGCTGCTCAATGATGAATTAGTAGCTTGCCACTGCCGTCACTTTGCGCCAAGTGCAAATTGACTGAAGTTTGCTTCGTAAACTTGTTTGCTCTCGTCAAAAGTTTGCTTTCATCACTGAATCACTGTACTTCGTTAACCTTTTTTACATTCCTCATTGAGCATCACTTTTATCAACCCTAACCTGGGTTGTCAAATTTAAAAAAAAATATAAAAATATTTATAAAGCTGCAAAAAAATTCTAAAACCTCCAAAATCACCCTTGACATGCAAAAAACAGCAGTTTTTCATTTTTCGTCAGTCAATCAGTGAATCAAATAAGTTAATTTTATCTATTTTGATGGTTTGATACAACTGCGCCTCTTCATAGTTTTCCTTCTGCGGCAACCGAACAGAAGTTGACCACAAACTTGGACAGACCATTTGTCCAATGCAAAAATCGTCTAGAAAAGCAGGCTCAATGAAACGGACTGCGATCAATTGCAAGGCAAGGTGTCAGAAATGCCATGTCATGATGGCAGAAGAAGCCAGGTAAGTTTTTAAGATTGAAGTTAGGACAAATTTTGGCGGATAAAATTGGTGGATGTTGTCCACAGCAAAGGCACGAGTTTCCCGTAATTCTGGGCATCCTGAGTGGCAATCCCACCAGCCCTCAACAACTGCAACCAGAGAAAAAACCAGATGAATTGAAATTTGGACAAAATGTCAAGAAACAAGGTCGGCGTATTTGGAGAAATGCTCCAGGACAGAACAGGTGTAGATTCTGGTAGGCGGTGTGATGAAAAATACAGTATCGTATCAGTTATCACTAGAGTTGGGAAGTGGCTATTACTTTGTACTGCAGAAGTGGCCATCACTGGAGGCCCACAAATGAAAGATTACACAAATGATAAACTGTTACAACCATTCACATCATCAGCAACTCCGATGAACGAGTGAATGGAAGCCACAGAAAAGTTTATGAAATTCAGAATAGAAGTACAGTGACAGAAACAATAATGACTCAATGACAGATTTTATTAAATCGGCTGTTATATTTTGCAGGTCTTCTTGAAAAAGTTGGCGAACGCAATGATCGACTCATGCAGCATAGATCATCAAGCAACACGTCTGAGACCACATTAACCCAATCTGAGCGATGCCGAATTATGCCTTCACGAACAGCTACCGCTTCAGGTTTCGGAAAATTAGGTCTATCTTCGGGTATTCGCCACACTATTCTCCAGGAGAAAAGATACACTGGGGAGGTGCAAGCCTCAATAATTTCCCTCTGAATCCCAGCTGACATTAAGTCAAAACATAGACAAGAACGCAACCGGCATATCATGTTAGAAACAGGGTTCCCACAGATTTTTTGAGTTTTCATTTCCCTGACTTTTGTCAATCCATTTCCCTGACCTTTGCCGAGCCATTTCCTGACCAAACTGAAGGAAAATGAAGCTTTCAAAATACCAAAATTTAGTGTTGCTTCAAAGCCCACCGCAGGTGTTACGGTGTCTAAGGCAGGAAAAAATTTACAAATTTGAGTGTTCATTTTGGCTCAAAATTTCATTTCTAGATCATTTTCAGGCTCACGGGATCCTGATGAGTTGACCCATATGAACCTGTGCGATTTTCCCCGACTTTTTGCATATTTTTGGGCATTTCCCTGACCTTTGAAGTGATTCCCTGACTTTCCCTGCCTGTGGGAACCCTGTAGAAATTAAATTTTGCAGATGCGGGGGTCTATTTAACTCTGCTAGGGAGTCATTATTGTTTCCGCGACTGTACAAGCTCTTTGTTTTCGAGAATGTATAGAGAATATTGGTGTCGCAATTGATCACTCACACATGCTTTCTCCCATTTGAGTGTTGCCTCCGCTATTGTTACTTTGGGGTCAGTCAATAAATTTTGCAAGTTGGCCCAGTGCTTTTCAATTTTAACAAGTCCTGTTTTACGAAGGCAGGCATTATATTGCCTTACCACAGATCAGAAACAAAAAACCATAAATTTTTAAAAGGGTGAAATTTTCAAGTTTGTGTTTTTTGAAATCTGTAATTCTGTATTGTTGCCTCACTCATGTGCCACACCGTGGCACATGAGAGCCGGCGCTTTTCTAAATGCTGGCCTGATCACGCACTGTATAGACAAAGAACTTGCACTGTTGTGCTAAACGGCACATCACCATTGATCGATATCATTGCGCAAGTGTTCACGGCACAAGTTCTGAATTGCCACTTTGCCATGCAGAATTTGTGGCATGCAGCCACGTCCCAAGTATGACTTGAAAACTCTATTCAAGTGCAAAAACTGCAGACCTGTGAAGCTGCATCAGATTTGATTTGCACTGGATCCCAACCCTTCAAAAACTGACACCCACGCGTGTTACATAATTCTGTAAATATATATATAAAAAAAAAGCAATGACCACTTCTGCTTAAAAACCAGAAAGGTGACATACATTATTGTTGCAGTCATTTCGGCATGATATGACATCAATCATAAACTAAAACAGTTTGAATTTTGGTCTGTTATTTTTTTCTCTTTTCTCATGTTTGCTCAGATCATGCCCGCTTCAAATCGTAGAGACATCACCTGATCAGTTAGCAAATATCCAAAACTCCAGGTTTTGCGCTGAATTCTTAAGAGTTGGCAGGTAGAAGCTCTTGCCCCAGCATTTCATCAGATCAAACCTCAAACCAAATGTGCCATTTTGCACTGTAAACCAATTCCACATTTCAATGCATTATTCACAACAGTGGACAAGCTACATTCCAGATGGAAGTCAGTTCTGAAGTTCAGCTGTACCTATCCACCGAACTTCAGAAGAAAGCTTGGGGGGTGACATGACATAAGTTTTATTTTTTCAACATACGGCATCAATCGATGGTGCTTTTTTTTTTTTTTTGAAAAACGACATTCCCCCGAACTTTCCTCTGGAGTCAAAATCCAGGGTGTGAAACGGTTTGTCCCACAAGAAAGTTTCTCCAAAATTCCACCACTACTTGCAGTAACTTGAAAGATACATGATTTAGGATGAGCTTGTGGTTCGACATATGATTTGCCACACGCTGATGCGGAATGCCACTCTGTGTAGACATGTTTGGAATAACCGCCGCACTGCAAAGGGCCCTTTGCACTTCATTTTTGACATGGCACAAAGCAATTTTTAACCTCACTGTCCTGAAATCGGTGGAGTTCACAGTGTCCCAAAAGGGTTGCACCAAATGCCATTATGATGTAGTGTGTTGGTTGGAGAAAGTGTGCCTATAAAAAACCAAACGAGATACTATCCTACAGAATATTGAAACCAAAAACTTAGGTGCTGTAAGCCTGGGTTGGGTACATACAACTGATACAACCCTTCGATATAGGTCCCCCAAAATGGCACAATTTGCCGACTATGGGGTCTGTTTCTGGGTACTGGGTATCAATAATAGGACATTTCAGTTACAGGATATGTTCGGTGTCTTTGTATGCAGGACGAGACGCCGGTTTTTAGTGGCATTTTTAAGTATCCTGCAAATTTCACGAATTCTTCCAGCTTTTGAGCCAAGCAGGCATGATCTGATACTTAGCACAAAATAACCATAACTTAAACTTAAAATAGAATCCCAGACAGTGAAAGAAATCAACCCACCTCCCCTTTGAAAACTGATTTTCATGAGAGCCTGAAAATGCAACCCCATTTCCACGAATAGAGGTATTGGCAGATGGCCAAAGTGAATTCTGGATTGGCATCACGGTAACCTCGGTAAAATCGGTGACAGCTGCACCAGTCAGAAAAAATATGGGGTTTCCATCGCATAATTTTGACATTTTTTGGCCAATTGAATTTTGTTGTCGACATATTGTGTAATGGTCAGTGATGGGAAAGCCGGATTCAACGAAGTGACCATTATTTATCGGTGACATCTGCACCTGTCCAGGAAAGATGTGGAGGTTTCCATCACACCATTTTGACATTTTTGGCCACTTCTGACAAGTGTGGCTGTCCACACAGATGGGGACGTGGAATTCACACTGAAATTAACCGCTTA
>JASGXE010017574.1:0-10141 GCA_030068105.1 Sinentomon sp. SZTP_YWyxl
TTCCAGGACTGATCGAGAAAAGATCACAACCTCGTCGAAGAAATTTACACAATGTCTATTCTGAACAGCGTTAAAACCATGTCCAAAACTGTTCAATGCAGATGGGCTTATATTAAGGCCGAAGGGCATTCTTTAGGGGGAAAGCATCCAAACTCTGTGATGACCTCTGTGTCGAGCACACTCTCAGGACTGCATTCCTGCTAGAATCAAGTTATTCACATCGTTGGAACATTCAAAGTTCTCAAAATGGCCCAGAATTGTAAGAAATTAAAAGATACTCACAATCTCTCTGGCTTCTCGGTGACAAGTACACTCGCAGGACTGCCAGAATTCCTGCCAGAATCATGTTATTCACATCGTGGATGAGATAAATTAAACATAAGATGACATAAATGACATTCCAAATGGGGACATTTCGCAAAATTCGGTATGTTCAAAGTTCTCAAAATGGTTCATAGTTCTCAAAGTTCTCAAAATATTCTCAAAGTTCTCACTAAATCTCATCCTGGAAAGTCGAAATTTCGCACACCAGTTCGGAAAAGTCCTGCAAAATTGCCCCATGGACTGGAAAACTCCCGGGGGGCCAGTCTCAACGCAATGGCGGCGCTGCCACGAATTTTTTTCCCCAATCCACTTTCGCTGGCACGTCTCTGATCAAGACCACACTCTATACTACAGACCTAATTCTTACCTTCTGTTTAAAAAGGGGGCCGTGAATCAAAAACAGCTTCACGTCCATATTGTGAGAAATAACGGACAGATGTTCAAAAAATGTTTTTGGTCCACTTTCGCGCATCGCAATTTCGCCCGCAACTTCCAAAAAAGTGACAACGGCTTCCACCAAAACTCGAAATGCCAACCTCTTTGCGGATTTAGAGCACCAAACCACCATTGATGTCCATATGCCGGGTCATTTCAAAAATCCATCCCAACGCTTCACTGGAGGGTCGAAATACCAACTGGTGTGCGAAATTTCGACTTTCCAGGATGATATTTAGTGCCTAAAAACGTGCCTGCCGTTTTTTGACCCCTAAGGACCTAAAGGTCATTGAGGTCCATATGCCGGGTCATCCCAACGCTTCACTGGAGGGTCGAAATACCAACTGGTGTGCGAAATGTCGACTTTGCAGGATGCTATTTAGTGCCTAAAAACGTGTCTGCCATTTTTTGACCCCCGAGGACACAAAGGTCATTGAGGTCCACATGCCGGGTCATTTCAAAAATCCATCCGAACGCTTCACTAGAGGGTCGAATAACCAACTGGTGTGCAAAATTTCGACTTTCCAGGCTGATATTTAGTGCCTAAAAACGTGTCTGCCGTTTTTTGACCCCTAAGGACCCAAAGGTCATTGAGGTCCATATGCCGGGTCATTTCAAAAGTCCATCCCAACGCTTCACTGGAGGGTCGAAATACCAACTGGTGTGCGAAATTTCGACTTTGCAGGATGCTATTTAGTGCCTAAAAATGTGTCTGCCATTTTTTGACCCCCGAGGACACAAAGGTCATTGAGGTCCACATGCCGGGTCATTTCAAAAATCCATCCCAACGCTTCACTAGAGGGTCGAATAACCACTGGTGTGCAAAATTCGACTTTCCAGGATGATATTATGCCTAAAAACGTGTCTGCCGTTTTTGACCCCTAAGGACACAAAGGTCATTGAGGTCCACATGCCGGGTCATTTCAAAAATCCATCCCAACGCTTCACTAGAGGGTCGAATAACCAACTGGTGTGCGAAATTTCGACTTTCCAGGATGATATTTCGTGCCTAAAAACGTGTCTGCCGTTTTTTGGTCCCGAAGGACACAAAGGTCATTGATGTCCATATGCCAGGTTATTTGAAAAATCCATCCTAACGCTTCACTGGAGGGTCGAAATACCAACTGGTGTGCGAAATTTCGACTTTCCAGGATGAGATTTAGTGCCAAAAAACGTGTCTGCCGTTTTTTGACCCCTAAGGACACAAAGGTCATTGAGGTCCATATGCCGGGTCATTTCAAAAATCCATCCCAACGCTTCACTGGAGGGTCGAAATACCAACTGGTGTGCGAAATTTCGTGGTGTGCGTTGATTCATGCGTTCATTTTGGTGTGCATTGATGACAATGCGTTCCTGCGATTTTCTGGTTGGCACATCCTTTGAGAAGCTTCTGAATTTTGTTTTGGAGCGAAATGAACGGGATGGCAAAATCGGAAATACATATTTGGATACCCCTGATTCTCGGGAATATGAATATGAATATGAAGCTGACGTCACCGACGTGTTCATCTGGTGATTCATTTGTCACTGCAATAAGGCCCAGACTCTTGGCCATTCAATCGTCATGAAGCTAAGTGTTTGCCATTTTGGTTCACAAATAGGGTTGCCACTGGCTTGGCCTCATTGCTGAGTCCCTCGTTTCAGTGCGATTTCACCTTGAAACAGAGGGGTACTGAGGGGGGACAAGGTAGTGTGACCTGGCTGGTGGTAACTCCTTGTCAGTTTGTGTCCCATTAGGTATGTGTCCAGACAGTGGTAATATTTTGCAATTCCTTGCTAGTTTTTTTTTGTTTTTTGTTTTTTTTAACATTTATTGGATCTGTTTTGTTTTGTGCAAGCTCCATTTACCCCAAGGTAGCAATCATAGGGTTAGGCAGGTGTGCTTTTCTTTCCACCCCATTGTAGGTATGCATGCCTATGTTGTATGTTTTTTTTTGCAGTGTTGGTACATACCTAATGAGTTCTTTCTCTTTCCTTTTCCAATGTTCATGGCATGCGAATTATTGACTAGGGTATTTTGTCACGAATACTTCAATTTGAAAAACCTCATTGAGTGTCTACTGGCTGTGGCTGTTGTCATCATCTGTGTGATCTTTCAATGACAATGATCGTGGTCGATTTTGCGACTGAATCTCCTCCTGGATTGAGAAATGGTTCGTTCACAACAACTCTTGCTTGGCTTGCTGGCTACTCTTTTTATTCATCCTCCATTGCTTTGATTTTGTCTACGACGGGGTCATTTTGTTGTCCAAACGTTCTTGGTTTTTCTGTGACGGGGTACGTTTTGCTGGCCAAACATTTGAGTTGCGCCCTGCCGTTTTGCCTTCACTGTCATTTGGCGTTTTGTGAGTACGAATTGGGGGGGGCAGTAAAAAAAATTGATAATTGCCTCAATGGCATGAAAACCTGTCGAACAGAGAAAATCTGATGCCGATGCCGATCACAAAATGAGGCCATTTTGCAGTGTGTTTGAGATTCAGTGTGTTTGGTTCGAAAAAAGGCGCCCAGTTGAATTGTCGTCTTGTGACTGGTTTTCGATTCGGATCATCCGCCGATTTTGAATTTGGTTGGTCTTGCTTTGCTGGTTGCCAGTGAATGGACGAGAGATCTCGCCGCTGTTTTTGAATGAAATTGGGGTTCCGTGTCCGAGGCAATGACGAATTCGAGAGTTGTTTTGTTGTGGGTGGACGACTGAATGAAGTGACCTCACCCGCTTTTTTTGAAATGAAATTGGGAACCGAGGCAACGGACGAATGCGACAGTATTTTTGTATAAGATCTTTAAAAGGAGCAGTTGGCATTGTCACACACGTAAAGAAAGGCGAAAAAACTGCTAAATGAATAGTCCAAGGACCAAAACTCACAGGAGTACTTTCGGCGTGACCCACGCCTTCGTCAGCCTTCGTCAGAGTCGGTTGATTGCTGACGAAGGCGTGGGTCACGCCGAAAGTACTCCTGTGAGTTTTGGTCCTTGGACTATTCATTTAGTATTTTTGTTGTGGAGGGAGAGTCCTTTTGGGAAGTGACTAAAACGCTGAACCTGCTTGTCCTGCTGGTAATGACCAGGTCAGGGTCGGTCAGGTCAGGTCAGTTTAGGTTAGGATAACCGAATCTTGCAATAAACTAACCTATTAAACCACAACCAGCAGGAAAAGTAGGTTTCCAGCAAGACAAGCTTTGTTTGCAACTCTCCGACGGCATTGGTTGTTTTTTTTTATTTTTTGACACTGGACTTTGTCCCACGGTGGCGTCGGCGGGAGGACTAATTCTAATTTAATTTCTAATTTTACTAATTTTATTTCTAATTTTATTTTCTAATTTAATTTTAATGTTCGAACAATCAATGCAAGATATACATTTATCCAAACAACAAAATCCAGACAGGTAACTCACCGTGGGTCGCATCACCGAGAAGGCAACGGACGAATGCGGACTCCGTCCCCAGAAAAAAAAGCAGGACAAGCAGGTTCAGCATTTTAGTCACACCCGCGTCCTTTTGTACCTATGGGCCCACAATGGGTCGTAGGAAGTGGTCCTACCGTTACCTGGTTATTTTAAGGGGGGAACCCCACCTAACGTACCCCGCGTATTGAATTAGCTGTAACTTTTGAACCAGTGGACCGATTTTAGGGGTGTGACGAAAACGTTGAACCTGCTTGTACTGCTTGTCTTAATGTTCATTCCATCAAGGGATCGAACTTGTTATTTCTTGAATTGTCCTGCTGGAAACCTGCTTGTCCTGCTGGTAATTCTTAAATAGGTCAGGTTATTGTTAGATTGGGTCATCCTAACCTAAAATAACCTCACCTGACCCTAACCTAACCCCAATCAGGCCATTACCAGCAGGACAAGCAAGACAAGCAGGTTCAGCGTTTTAGTCACTTCCCGATTTTAGTGGAATTTGAAATGGAAACAACTGAAATGTGGCAGTCCCCATGGACCAATAGCAAAGATTGTGTCTTTTTTTATTTCTTTTTTGGAGTTCAATATATGCTGCGTAATTAGACATTGATATACTGTGTGGGCACAATTTCAATGTCGAACAGCCCCATTTTTCAAAAATTGTATTTTAGATTTCATTTTTTAATAACATCAATTCATGAACAATGCAAACAGGAAAATGAAAGCAAACTAGACTCAGGGCAGTGAGGCAAAGTTGAGATTGTGGCATCTGGTAGGTACCTGAAAATGCCAGGAAAAAATGTTCTCGGATTTTTGATATCTGCCTTTGTTCCCAAGATATTTACATTTAGGCGGACAGCAAATGACAATTTTTCGCATTTTGCGCAAAAATTTCTGACCTTGGCAATGAAAAAAAGACAACTTGAAAACGCTGCCTTTCATAAAAAATCCGACGGGAACATTTTTTGGTGGGTATAAGATTCACGTACAAGCATGCCAAATTTCATGCCTTTCTCTCAAAGGGTTCTCGAGTTATCCTATATCAATTTTTGTGATGGAAATTTTGGAAAAAATGAAGCCGAGAAAATGAAGTTTAAGAGTGATGGCATTTTGATGAATAATTGTGAGATGCCTCCGCTTAAATTGCTGCTGCGAGAAAACCAAAGCAACAATTGACCTCTGGTTTTCAACAAAATGACCAGAAAGGATGATCCTATCACATGAGCAAACAAAAAAATGCAAAATTTTGACCCTGAGGTGGGGTTCCCCCCTTGTACTACTACCGTAACCAGGTCCTATCATAATCTGGTCCTTCCGTAATCTGGTCCAGGTAGGTACTTAGGTACCGTCACTAAGTCCTACCGTAATCAGGTCCTACAGTAACCTGGTTGGTCCTACCGTAATCTGCTCCTATCGGAACCAAGTCCTACCGTAATCTGGACCTACCGTGATCTGCTCCTACCGTAATCTGGTCCCTCCTACCGTGGCCTAACCAGGTCCTGCCGTAATTTAGACCTGCCGTGATCTGGTCCTACCGTAACCTGGTTCTACCATAACCCTGGACTTACAATAATCAAGTCCTACCGTAATTTGGACCTACTGTAATGTGGACCCACCGTGATCTTGTCCTATTGTAGTCTGGTCCAACCGTTATCCTGTCCTGCCGTAACCTGGACCAACCGTAACCTGGTCCTACCGCAACCTGGTCCTACCGTAAGTAGGTCCTACTGCAATCTGGTCCCACAGTAATCTGGTCCTACCGTAACCTGGTCCTACCGTAACTATAAGTCCCTGAGATCTGGTCCGAAATCCAGACACGGTTTCGCAGTGGCAGTTGTGTTGTTTCGTAATCTAGACCTACCGTAATTTGGTCCAACCATAACCAAGTCCAACCGTAATTAGGACCGACCGTGATCTGGACCTACCGTGATCTGGACCTGCTGTAATCTGGTCCTACCGTGACCTGGTCTTCCCGTAACCAGGTCCTACCGTAATCTGGTCCTACCGTAATCTGGTCCTACCGTAACCTGGTCCTACCGTAACCAGGTCCTACTGTAACCTGGTCCTACCGTAATCTGGACCTACCGTTATCTGGTCCTACCCCTACCGTAATCTGGTCCAAGCGTAATCTGGTCCCACCGTAATCTGGTCCTACCATAAACTGGATCTACCTGCCGTAATTTGGTCTTGCGGTAACCTGGTCCTGCCGTAACTTGGCCCCACTGTTGATTGGTTCGAATGAAATTTGGATCGAATTTTTTCGTGGAGCAAAGACCGGATTACAGAGGACCAGATTACGGTTGGACCAGGTTGGGTTACGGAAGGACCAACTACTTAGCAGTAGGACCAGTTCTGTCCCCCCAGTGTTTTGGGGTGAGTTGTGCCCTTCTCCACGGGCTGCGGTTCCAAAAACTTCAGTTTAGTGCACTGTTGTGCCAATTGCCATTTTTTGCAGTTGTGGGATTTCACTGAAGTGTTGTTTTCCGTGGGAAAATAACATTTCCCACAATGTACAATTTTCCACACAATTCACGAAGTCATTATCCATGTTTTCCAGCAGTTTCACCTGTGTTCGTCAAGTGTTTTGGCATTTTTCTCCTTTTTTCAGCAAGATTCCACTCTGTGATTATTGTTTTATAGCATTGCAATCATGGCGCAAGACTAAATTCTGCAGGGGTTTCAATTATTTGCAAAACTATTTTATTTTACACCATAAGAATTTAAAAGCAGTGGTCGGCATATCTGATGAGTAAAATAGTAGGCGAAACGACCACGTCAAAAGTTACGTGGTCGTTAAGTGGCGAAACGACCACGTCAAAAGTGAGTGTTTTTAACTTTTGACGTGGTCGTTTCGCCTACTATTTTACTCGTTTTACACCATTTTTGACTCCCGTACTTCTTTAGAATTTTATTACATGGTACCAATTACCATTTTGACAGATTTTCGTTGCATTGCTTTCATAAAGTGTTGCTGTTTTCATACATTAAACGTTTTTGTATTCAAAAGCCAATGTTTACCAACCTCTCAATACCTTTCACAGAGGTTCATCAAAATCCGCAACCGGGCTTTTGTTTTCAATGTTGCACCCTACACAACACTTTTACCGGAGCAACAACACCTGTAAATAACATTGTTTTCCCCACGCAATTTCTGCTGCTCTTCGGCAGTAACAAATTTATCCCAACAGGTTAAGTGAGTTATTCTGTTTGTTTAGGCTTAACATCAACAAACTTGCTTCCGGTGGACGGGATTCTCTGCCAACCTGTCCCATTGCACACTTCAGATAGGCCTACACTCATTGACTGAGATAAAGATAGATAGCAGCATTTTGACCTTTTTTATAGCTGTTAATGTTGCATTAAGAATTTATTGAGCTTTAATACCAGTTTTTATGTTTTTTTTGTGTTTGTTTAGTTCTTTTTCCAGCCGCAAATTGCAGATTCGAAATGACATTGAATGTCATTTCGAATCTGCAATTTGCAGGTAGACCAGTTTTTATGTTTTTTTTTATGTTTGTTTAGTTCTTTTTTCCAGCCGCAAATTGCAGATTCGAAATGACATTGAATGTCATTTCGAATCTGCAATTTGCAGCTAGAGAAAAGAACATACCCAAAAGTGTAAACGGAGGGTTGGCTGGCGGGTGTGGAGCCGTTGGATTCGATTTCTGACGATGTTGATGGATCAAAAGTGGCATGGAAAATGGGAGTTCGTTTTGAAAGAAAGCGGAAAACTTGGCTTCCGTCGCAGGGATGGAATTTTTTCAGTGATCCACAAAAGCCAAACTTTTCTCCTGCCACGACCGTACTGCGACACTCAACAGTTCCCCAAGAAAATCCCTGAGAAATTCTGTTCCAGAGAAACACGTAGTTGTTTAGGAAAGAGAAGGTGGGACAAATGAAACGAGGGCACTGGCCATTGTAGACCCTGTGTTATTGACCAGGGTGCAACAGCATTCTGCCCATCCTCCGTCACCACGGATACATTTTCGAAAAATGGAAATACCTCTGAGCTTTCTCCTCATAGCAAGGGTCTCCCAGCCCAATTCCTCCATGAGCAATGTCACACTGGAATGAAATGAGAAGTCCCCAGAATCAAACCTCACCGCCCTGCACTGGACAGCCTCAAGTGCATCAATGTGGCATCGAAGATGAGGATCCCAGGTCGTTATTGAATATTATAAAATGGAGTGAACCAATGAGAAGTAGAGTATTTCCTTTACCTTTTTGGAGGCATGGGAATAGTGCCGTATAAAGAAAAGAAAGTTCAGTTGATTTGATGCCCGTTTTACCATCTGACTTATGTGAGGTCCCCAGTTTAGGGCAGGATTGAAATAAATGCCAAGGTATTTGACATTGTCTGGGCGAAACAACCAGAGGGACCAATGAAATAATCTGAGATGGAACGATGTGTAGATGAAGCAAATTGACATAACAGATGTCTTTGCGACATTGACACTCATTTGATTCTCGTCACACCATTTGACTATGGGACTCGCAAGAGAACTTGCAAGAGAAACTTGGGACTCGCAAGAGAACTTGCTGAGGAAACCGTGCTGATGCTGGGAGAAGAATTTTTGACCTTCAACTAACCTATATAGGTAAATAGCCGGCTACCGTCTTTTCCACAAGTTTAGCTGAAGACTTATTGGTTGGAAGGAGGTTGTCGAAAGAGGCTGGCCACCTTTAGATATCATGATACTCATTTTCTAATCAGTTGGGATTACTTTATTGGGCCAAGGATACTGAGAAGTGCACAAGGTAGTTCATTGTCTTAGCACTTGGCAGGTAGTCCAAGTCAGATAGATACCTACCTAAGTTATTTGGTAGGACCGTGCCCCCATTTTTGTTTAAAAAAAGATATTGCACCAATTGTGCCTTTTTCTGTATCCCTTTATTTCTTTTCATGATTCTATACTTTGGACAGAGGGGGCCCAGTTGCAGTCTTTTGACACAAGTAGGCTTGACTGTCTTTCAGGTTGAGATCATCTCCCGGAAATGAAGGGTTTCACCAACACAGGCTCAATTTCACCAAGTGAGTTCACAGCAAAGGGTCCAAAGTGAGCGATGTTTCACATTCAGTCACATTTTGTTTTTTCTTGAAGAAACAACATTTCATTTTGACTTTGCTGCACATGGACTTTGCTGCACTTTGAAATTTCAAGGAAACCGAGTTTCACCTTCATTCATTTCTATGGAATCTGGCACTGTTTTGAAGATGTGCAACCTGCCTGTCCCTACAAAGAGAGCCTAAAACATTGGGGAATTATTGGGAATTATTCGGTCGCTGCGTGGCCGACCTTCGTCACTCATGTCCCCAGCAAATCCTCTTTTATTGTCTTGCCAGCTTGGACTTTGGTTTGCACGTGAAGAATTTCTTGCCACATTTGCATAATTTCCCATTCTGTTTCGTTCATACACAATGTCATATTTATCTGCAGGAGAGGTTCTGCCGTCTTGGGTAAATGGGACACTTTTATTTCTGCGTGCACAGCTGCCATCTCATCAGCCAACTGTTTCATTTCCTCAGCCATTTTTCCCACTTGATCCTCTGAATTTTGCGCATAATTCACGCCAACGTTCTCCACCTGTGTTGTTCTCAATGCTCTGTCTATAGTTCTCAGACATTTTGTCAATTCTTCCAATGTTTTAGGATCTGCCAAAATTACGTATTTCTTTACCTCAGGTAACAGACCTCTTAGTATTCTATTTACCCTCGAACTCTCATCCTCAGAAATGCCGACGTCATCAATCAGCCTCAGTATTTGATATAAATACATTTCAGAATTTTGGCCCTGTTTTTGCACAGTCGCCATTAACTGTCTTTCGGCCTTAATTTTTCTTTCATTTCCATGAAAGGCTTCTTGCATGGCATTTTTATACATTGGCCAAGTCACCTCTCCGCCTTCTCTTTTCATTTTGGCCTGAAAAACTTTGTTCCAATTCCCGGCACCTGCCTCTAAATATAATGGAATCATTTCCCA
>JASGXE010017575.1:0-16209 GCA_030068105.1 Sinentomon sp. SZTP_YWyxl
CGTTCCTGTGGCGTGTTAGCACAAGCAATGAAAGGTTGTGCTGAAATGGAGCATCGTGTAGACTGCTCGGACCAGCAATCACTTCACGAACACGCACAGATCATGCACGCGATTCAGTGGTTGACTCTGGAGGGGTCTTTCGGGGTTTTGGCTCGCATTTGGTACCCTCAGGTGGGATGAAAACGTTTGCTCAAATCCGAGAAAAAGCATGAACTGTTTGTGGCAGAAAGTGGCAGAGAGCATTTGCGAAAACTCAACCGGAAAGCGCCTCACGGGAAGGGGAGACAGGAGACGGAAGGGGCCAGGGGGCATCCATGCCGATTGGATTTTTTCCATTTAATTGCTGCAGGCAGGCACGCAGAACAATTGGCATGTAAATCCGGTGAAGAATTCTCGGAATTGGCCAGGTGAATCTGTTCATCTGATCTGTAGTAATCCAATGAGAAATTGCACAGTGAAACCCAGGCTTCCTGGTGCCTCCATGCTTGCTGTTTGATACCGGTATGGTATGTGCAAATTGTTTCTCTGGCGTGTCGGAGCACAAGTCAGTGCTATCGGATGGGCATGTGGCAGACGCCATTGTGAGATGATGTCAGGTAAAAGGATTTCCTTGAAGATTCCCCTTCCACATCCTCTCTTTATTTGGCCAGCAGCTCTTATGGGGTTGCAAGGAGGGATTTTTATTGTCTGGTCCTCTGGACCCCGACCCGCGTTTTTTCCCGCGACCGGCCAATGCTGGTTCCACCTTCGGCTTAAATCGGCTGGTACAAATCAACAAAAAATGCTTTCTGCATTGGTACAGAAGAGGTGGCTATGGCCAGTGCCTTTCTCGAAACTTCTGAATTCCGTGATAATTTTTTCTCATCTGAGGATTTTTTCCGATTTCAGGTTGCAGCTCGCTTTTCAAAACGGGCAAACTTTTAAAAGCCGTTGGTCATTGTCGTAAGTGATTGTCGGGAGGAAGACTTTCGACAATAATTGAGAAATCAAATGGCGGCGTTCCCCCGTATATTTTTTCGAAGTAAAAAACCTACGTCTCACCCATTGCCTGCCACTCACACCGAGCTTCAACTCAACAACAGATGGCCTGATGGATTCTTCTTTCAGAAAATCGAAAAGGAGATAGTTGTGCATGCACAGATATGAAATTTTCGCAACACAAATCAAATCCATCCATTGAATTGGCTCCTCAACAGGCTCTGGCCCAGGGCGAATTTTTCACTGCGCGTCACGCAGCACAATGTCGACAAACTTGGGAATGTTGCGAGCGATGTCCGGCATCTCCGATTGGAGATGTTGTGAATCATGTTTGACCCAAACAGGCCAAACGTGAAGAAATCGCATGTCGGTGACGCGTGAAAACCGCCCCCTGCAGCATGGCTGCGTGCGGGTCGCTTTGTTCATCTTGACGGTTTCCTCCAATGCCTGTATTGAGGCTATTTTCTTTTTTCCCTCATTTGTTTCACCTTTTTTCGTTTCCGCTCGTCCGAATTTTCATGGTGACCGACGACAAAAATTCCAACATGTCATCCGTGAAAAAAGTTGTTGCCTGCTGAATTGATTTATCTTTGTGAGCATGCATGGGGGCCAAGAATCAAAGAGGACCAAAGACCATTGTGATTTGTGATTGATTTACGATCGGCTGTAAACTCACCTTGCAACAGGTGTTTGTGAATTCCTCAAGCCATGACGAGCTGTGCGTTATTTATTTTCTGATTTTATATTGGGTTCTTTTGCACAATTTGCTGCGCCTGAACTAATTTACAACGGACAAGCAGCAAGTCGGAAAAAAACAGAAAAAAATGTCGAAAAGGAACAGACCGAAACGTGTCCATGGGGCTAAAAGTAAAAATAAATAGGCGGGTTGACAATTGACCGATAGAAAAGAGGGTTGAATATATTTTTGAGCCATGAAATCAAAATGTGATCAATTTTTGTGCGATTGATTAAAATTTTAAAAGATTTTAGTGGTCGTTTTGGTGGGATTGGTCAAGTTTCAGATCAAACAGTTGAATGATCGGTTTGGGATTTCTGATGTCCATAAAAGAATTTGGGTTTTTCACCGCAAGAGGCCCGAGTTGGTCTGTGAACCTCCAAGCACGGTGAAGTGGAGAATGGACTCCCAGCTTTGCCATTCTAGATCACACCGGCCTGGCCCTTGTGCCCAAGAGCCACGTTCTGGTGAGTCATGTGCATTTCTCAATGTCAGAAATCGCACATTTTTTTACTGATTCGGGCGTTTTTTTTTTCAAATCCGCTGTAATTTCCCAGTTTTTCAACTGTTTGAACTGAAAGTTGACGAACCCCACTATTATGAATCAAATTTTGATGCCATCGCTTTAGGCTAAAAATATTCCTTGTCTTTATTTCTGTATCAAGCACGGTCTTCTTAGTGCTCTGGAGAGTATTTATTTCGTTTGGATATAATATGTTTTCGGTCGCCCTGCGCAGTTATTGACGTGTGTTCGGTTCAGACCATGCCCTTTTGAGGAATTTTATGTGGAAACGAATAAAAAAGCGCCAGCGATAAAAATGACCGCAGAACGATAAATTATTTTCTTGAACCACAACTTGAAGATTAAACTCTTTTTCAAATCAGTTTACTTTTTTTGCAAAAAAGTTGTCCAGAATCTCCTTGTCTCCTGTTTATGGCTGGCCGTGGCTATTCCAAATGCTTTTTAAAAGAATGGCTCTGCTTGCTTGCTGTTGATGTCGGAAGGGTTTTTGCAGTTGATCCTGTTGAGCCTTTTTAGCAGCATTCAGCTGATTTTGTTACGGGTGTTTGTGTAGATTCATTGTCGAAGCGTGTTTTTACATTTCCCTCTTGGAATGATTTGTTATGTTTATACCCTGAAATTTATTATCTGGTATCTCTTTCAATGACCAGCAAAAGTGTGCAGTCGTTGGAAGTATCAATGTATGGCAAGTGATTCGCTGGAAACAAACAAACATGCGAAAAAAGTGCAGGTTTATTTATGCCAGGGAATAAGAACTCCAAAAACCATAAACACATGTTCGCCAATTTTGCCTTTCCTCAAACTTTTGCGGCTAGGCCTAGCCTCAATTTTATTTCGCCTAAAATCCATTTAGCAGAGGGCCAATGAACCCTTTTCTGCGCTCTGCATATTTGCTTCCCATGCATGTCGCGTAATAGACTTTCGTGTAGTAGACTTTCGAGCACTCCTTGCCTCGACGCATTTACTATCGCCTTACTATAACGAAGAATAATGACTAGACCACTTTTTGCATGGCCAAATGGTGCCCACTTCCCTGGATTAACACCGCCGTCACATTTGAAAAAATGACTTGCTGGATTATTGCAAAAAAAAAAAAAATTCAGCGTATAATTTGCGCAGGTGGGTAGACACCTCGGTTGTTGATCTGGAAGTTTGTTGCAAATCTTTGGCCATTCTTGGAAATTTGTTTTTCAAAAGACCATGCTTGGTGCGTTTGCTGCAATTGCTTTTGGTCTGAAGTTCCCGTGCGTCAGCAAGCTGTGTCTGTGCGATAGAGCCTCCCACAATTGCAGCAGTCCCTCATTCGCTTTCACAGCGGTTGGAGTTTGAAAGATGTTGAATTGGACTGGCGGTATCTTTTACGAAAGATATTTCTTCTCTGCGTCTGCGTGTGAGTGCGGAAATTGGTATGTTTTGCATTTTGCATACAGCTGTTTTATTCGCGCGAAGAATATTCGGTTAATTGTGAAAGAAATTGTACGCATTATTTGCCAGCGTTTCGTCACGGTTTCAGCGTCTGGATGTCGAAGAATTTGCTGTGCATTTCGAGTTGTTTCCAGTTTTGGCATGCCGCAGAAGGGTGCACCAGATCATTAAGAACGACAAAGTGTTCACCATGGGCAGTCGGGGGCACGCACCTGGCCATGTGGGCCCTTGAAAAGTCCACACCACCAACGGACGCTGGCTCAAAAGTGAACATCGCCTCAAAAGAAACAAATTGTGCAAACAGACCAACAATGCATGTGCCCATTTGTGGACAGATCATTTGTGGCAAAATGAATCCGAAAACCAAAATTACAGGCACCAATTTGTTTGTGGGTATGGGCACTTGTGTGGGGCTTTGTTTTGCGGCCAGGCGTAAAAGCCGGTCAGACACTTCTGAGACGTCAGAGAATTTTGTTTAGAGCAGAGCTGAGAGCAGAAAATTCATCAGCGGAATTGAACCCGAACTTCATCGACCGTGGTGAAGCGGTGCGGCGTTGAAAATCGTGTTCTCCACATGCATTCTTCGGTTGCAGGCAAGGAAGAATCTTTTTCTTCCGTTTGCAGATTGGCTTTGATTTTTTCTTCAATATTTTTCATCCAGTGGAGGAACTTCAAGGCAAAGCACTCAGAACTGAAGCGTGAAGCTGTGGCAGAGCCGCAAGCCAGAGAATCCACGGCTGAATCTTCATCATTTGCCATCAATCCATGAGCTGACGGCTGTACGGCCGGTGGCTCGGCATTTTTTATTCTGTTGCACATCTTGGGCTCTCAAGGAGAACAATGCCCCAGAGTGGTTGCCATTCCCGTTGCCCAACTCGTGGGCCAAATCGTAGCCCAACGGAATGACCGATAGTGAATTTTGCCGTCTATGATTCGCTAGCACGCGCCCGATTCCTGTCGGGATGATTTTCGATTTTCTTCGAAAGTCGGTGCATGGATTCGAAACCTCGACCTCGCAATTGAACGAACGAGTGGGAAACAGCTGGAATGCGAGTCAGCTGCCAAGCAGCCTCATCCTGCGTTCTCCCCGGTTCGCAAGATTCTTCTAGGGTACACGATTGGAACCAAGCAAGAAAATCAAATTTGTTGTGTGGTGGTACCTAGACATTGGGAGCAAGCCCTGCGCTCGTTTCACAAAAATGCGTTGGACACTTCGTAATATTTCATTCCTGCAGAAACAGAACACCGCATGGTGCTGCATTGCTGTTTCACACAAGGCCAGTGGCAAGCCGTTAAATTTTTAGTTTTCATTGGTAAAAATACCTCAAATAGGCATTTGATTTTGGTCTCGCAAACTTGCTGGGCACCCTGGATGATGTCAAAACAATTTCACACGGCACACCCGGCTGCTTGTCTGTTTGGGATACCCAGTGCACTTTTGATGGAGACTCAATGCACTTGTGTTGTGTCTGGCGCTCTTCATTTTCATTGCAAAAAATCGTTGTTGATTGGAAACTTTTCAAGAACCTGTATAGCGTATTGCCGATAGGCGCGTTGTCAAATGAAACAACGGTGATTGCTTCCAGTCTTCTGGTGTTCGTCCTCTGATTTTTTCCAATGGAACTTGATTGCAACGAATAAAACTCGAAGCTTGTTTTCTTGCACGTCCATCCCAACAACATCTTTCTCGTTTGCAGTCTAGCCAAAGCTGTGTATTGATACACAGCTTTATACACAGCATTATACACATAGTGATAATACACAGCTTTGAGTCCAGCGGCCGACTCGCATTCACGCAAGATCTGTCTATTGCTGCCCTTGCCCTCTCCGTGCTCATCCCTTCTCGATTGGTGCAAAAAATCAGTGTTGGACATTCTTTTAAGCACGTTTACAGTTATCTATGCAGAAGGGAAACTATCTACAGAACTTTTTTGACTCTGCAAACCCATTCCCAAAAAGTTTTCCGATTTTTTTTTCAAGAACCCATTACCCAGAAGTTTCTCGATTGACAACTTTTCCAGGAATCAGTTGTTTTGTTCCAAAAGTTGCTGGCATTTGTAACTTTGCTGGCAAAGTTGTTGTGGCTCAGGCCAGTCTGAATGTGGCCGAAGGACCATCCAACCTTCGTGAACGCTGTTTTCAGGTGACAGGAAAACAACACATGAAAAGACGTCAGGTGACGGGAAACAACACATACGGATGTGAGCAACGAGGACACAAATATGTATTTTATTTACATATGTCGTTGGATGTGATGGCCAAGGACGTCGGGTGCCAGGAAAACAACGAGAGGTCGTTGGACGTCAGGTTAGGTGATAGGAAAGCAACACAAATGGGAGGACGTCAGGTGACAGGAAAACCACGAGAGGTGGTCGGACGTCAGGTGACAGGAAAATAACACAAATGAGAGGACGTCGTCAGGTGACAGGAAAACGACACAAATGGGAGGACGTCAGGTGACAGCAAAACAACGAGAGGTCGTCGGACGTCAGGTCAGGTGACAGGAAACCAATACTAATGAGAGGATGTCATGTGGCAGGAAAACAACACAAATGAGAGGACGTCATGTGACAAGAAAACAACACAAATGAGAGGACGTCAGGTAACAGGAAAACAACGGAAATGAGAGGACATCACGTGACAGGAAAACAACGGAAATAAGAGGACGTCAGGTGACAGGAAACAACACATACGGATTTGAGAGGCAAGGACGTCGGGTGACAGGTAAACAACGAGAGGTCGTTGACGTCAGGCCAGATGACAGGAAAACAACACAAATGGAAGGACGTCAGGTGACAGGAAAACCACGAGAGGTCGTCGGACGTCAGGTGACAGGAAAACCACTAGAGGTCGTAGGACTCAGGTGTGAGGTGACAGGAAAATAACACAAATGAGAGGGCGACAGGTGACTGGTAAACGACGCAAATGGGAGGCCGGAGGACGTTAGGTGACATTAAAACAACGAGAGGTCGTCGTTCGTCAGGTCAGGTGACAGGAAAACAACACAAATGAGAGGACATCATGTGACAAGTAAACAACAGAAATGAGAGGACGTCAGGTGACAAGAAAACAACACAAACAAGAGGACGTCAGGTGACAGGAAAACAACACAAATGAGAGGACGTCAACGTCAGGTGACAGGAAAACAACGGAAATGAGAGGACATCAGGTGACAGGAAAACAACGGAAATGAGAGGACGTCAGGTGACAGGAAACAACACATACGGATTTGAGAGGCAATGACGTCGGGTGACAGGTAAACAACGATAGGTCGTTGACGTCAGGCCAGATGACAGGAAAACAACACAAATGGAAGGACGTCAGGTGACAGGAAAACCACGAGAGGTTGTCGGACGTCAGGTGACAGGAAAACCACTAGAGGTCGTCGGACTCAGGTGTGAGGTGACAGGAAAATAACACAAATGAGAGGGCGACAGGTGACAGGTAAACGACGCAAATGGGAGGCCGGAGGACGTTAGGTGACATTAAAACAACGAGAGGTCGTCGTTCGTCAGGTCAGGTGACAGGAAAACAACACAAATGAGAGGACATCATGTGACAAAGTAAACAACAGAAATGAGAGGACGTCAGGTGACAAGAAAACAACACAAACAAGAGGACGTCAGGTGACAGGAAAACAACACAAGTGAGAGGACGTCAACGTCAGGTGACAGGAAAACAACGGAAATGAGAGGACGTCAGGTGACAGGAAAACAACGGAAATGAGAGGATATCAGGTGTCAAAATCGACCTGGTTCGACCTTTTTTTCTCGAGTATCTTGCTTCTTGCGTGGATCTCTGCAGTAGCACCTGGCAGCACTCCAAATTCAGTGACAAATCCCTCTTCTGAAGGGATCATTTTGCCACTTGTTGCGTGCAGACACCTTCTTGTGGCCTTGTGCCGTGCGGAACTGCAACCAATGGGCAACGACATGCAAAAGTTGGCGGTTCAGTATTTATCCCAATACGGAGTCTTTCAAAAGTCAGTTGACAACCCCAAATGAGTGAGTGCATTGCAGATTTTGGGCAATTACGGGAGCTTGGGTGTCGCGCTCCTTTTGTTTCGTGTGCAAATTGCAATGCTTGCGGGTGAGCACACACTTTGCGCAGTTTTAATGTGAAAAGTGCGGAAATGGCAATGCAAGGGAAGATTGCACAGGCAACCGAAATTCGATGGGGTTGTCAACTGATATTTGAATCGTGTGGTTTTGCCATTGGTGGGTCCATTTTCGAAATTTATTTCTTCCAGTGTTCCAGTCACCCCGGAAGCATTCAAGGCTCAAGAGACAGGCGAGGCATCACTTCTTGCAGGCTTCTGTTTTGGTTTTCGAATGAAATTGTGAAGCCATGGATGGAGTTCTCGGTGAAAGTGGGAGGAGGGTGTCATCCACTCTGAATCTGGCTGAGGCTGACATTGCCAGACAAATCGATGACCGTTTTGCCGATGAGGTTCGGTTTCCGCCCGGTTCAGCCGTGGCTTTGTTCCTCTGCAGCTCCTCCCCTTTCCGTCCCGTGACACCGCCTGCCTGGCGTCGGCCTTGCGCTGCCGCCGTTCTCTGGAGTTTGCCGCTCCGCTCCGCTCGTGTTTCGTCTTCGTCTGCCTGCATGCAGGTTTCTGGTTCTGGCTCTCCCCAGCAGGGTGTGTTGAACTTCAACCAAGGAGTGTAGAGGAACAAGTGTACGAGGCTCTCGCCTTCGCAATGGAGAACAGACAGTACCAGATTTTTCTTCCGCAGCGCGGCGCTCGTGTCGGTCTGTGTGCCACGAAACTGCCTGCGGTGAATGGCGGTTGGCGGTGCGACGCTCATGGAAAGTTAAATATCTTTTGAACCAGATGACGGATTTTGATAAAATCTTCCATGGAACAAAGCTGAAAAATGTGTGATTTTAAACATGTATAAAGATCCTAAACTTTCTGCGTGCAAAACTCGCCAATCGTTTGAGGAATAAAAGTGTGTTTGTCAAGATGCGAAAGAATTCCGGCTTCCTGACATGTATTTTCATCAATTGTTCGAGTTTTTCTGTTGCAACATGGTTTTGACCTGCGGCAAAGTTGTAGAGGAAGCTTTCAGCTTTCCAAAAACTCCAAATTCATTGCATTTGAACACCATTTCACACTTTTAAGAAGAGATTTTGCGACATAGAAGCATTATTTTGTTTTCGACACACGAACGCACGCCAAAATTATGCATGCACACCAGTGTTGGTTGGACTTTTGCGGAGAATGTCATCAAAATGGAGTACCTATTTCAGATTCTCGGTGTTCTCCTTTGCAAGATGAGCCTAGGCCTGTGCTGCACGACCCCCAAATAAGTCTTCGAACACGGACGTTCATCATGTCCTTCGGGGCCAATAATTCGAAATGGCACCGCAAGCGCATCAAAACATCTCGTATGTCGCTTTTGTCGCATGTAAAACAACACGTAAAATGCCAACTGACCTCCGAAAGTCATCGAATATTTCTGAGATATTGGGTACCTGGCCAAGTGGATCTCCACCGAAATGAATCTCATTCGTTTTGCTGCTCTTGGTGCGACTTAATGATGAAAGTTCTGCGTTTGAAGACTTTTGGCTGACAGAGAAGCAAAGGCCTGCGCTCATCTTTCAGAGATGAACATCAAAACGTGAAATATGCCAATTTGAGGACTTTCCACGCAAATGTCCCGCGAACACTGATTGTGCGCATCATCAATTTCAACTAATGTTCTCGTGTCGCAATAAAAATGATGCTTTGTCGCATTCTCTTTAGAGCTCTTCACAGTGTCGAAAGCATGCTGCATATACAACAGAAAAATCTTGCAATTGATGAAAGTACAGTGAGGAATGGAACCAGTGTGTCATGGAAGACGACACATTCGTCATCAACGGTCAAGCGGCGTCCCTGCCAAAGGCAAAACTGGATGAACACGAATGTCGCACCCAGAAAATTGCGCCCAAATCGGACTCCAAATTCCAAAATTTGTTGGGCATCTGGGAGCTCCGCCCTTCAAGCCCCCCACCATGGCTCCGCCCGACCCCCATTACCTACTGGGGATGGGCTCCGCCCTCGGACCCCCCATTGGGTCGGTGCCCTGTTCCATCTCTAAAAATGCGCCAAAAACGTGAAATATAACCCTGAAAATTGCCGGTCTGTCGTTCCCTTGTGCATGGCTGTCATTTCAAGCAACATTCGAAACATTCCCTTGATCCCAAAAGCGCTGATTCACTCCCATTGTTAAGCGTCATTTCAAACCATAGTGAGCAGCATTTTGTGAATGATCTGAAACGGCCTTTATTCCGAACAACGATTTTGGAATGAAAATGAATATTGAGTGGCATCAAGAAGTGGCTCTTTTGGAAACAACGGTTCTCTAGAAAAGTCCTTCTGAAATCCACGGAAAGGGGCGCAACTTGTGGATGGATGGAACACTGGAGCAGAGTGCACAACATATCAGGGATCCCAATGTGAACGCAAATGATCACAATTATTGGGTATTTATTTGCAATTCTTTGCGCATCCGCATGATGGGAAAAAGTCGTAGCGCATCATTCCTGATCATGAAATTGAAAAATGATTTGCAATTGCAAAGAAAAATTGATATTTCTTTGTGAGATTTTTATCTCTCTTTCGACACCAAAATTATCGGAATCTATCCTGAATTTAATCAACACAGAGCAACACGCACCGTTTTCGTTCCCGAGGGGCGAGGAAGCCGGATTCTGAAATCAGATTTTGAAATGGCGATGGAGCCACATTCATCCGCAGAGCCATTGGATTTTCCGCTACTTTGAAAGGGACAAATGCTGGGTTGAATGGCCACAGATTGCGATGATTATGGTGTCAAAAGATAGGCCAGGCATTGGTGAACAACTTTGCTGCAGGTCAATCCCATGTTGCAACGGAAAATTTTGTGCTGCAGTCCATTTTGCAAACTGGGAGGCGGAAATTTTTGACGGTCTCGGAAACGGCATTTGCTTCCCAACAACGTTTTCGACATTTCGCGCAACAAATAAATGAAATTTCTTTGGGAAATGATAATCTGCATTTTATTAGCTCTCTTTTGACACCAAAACCATCAAAATCCGTTGAGAACCTTTCAACAAAACACAGTTTTAACGAAACGCCCGCTGCGATTCTCATATCAATCAACAGAAAATCATGCACACAGAGCGATACCAGCGCCAAACTTAGCGAGGCAACAGTGAACTACTCAGCCTCGTACACTTGTTCCTCTACACTCCTTGCTTCAACTCTGCCAACCCATCCAACTGGCAGTGTGTTTGGGTTCTCTCGGTTGGTTCTCTTTCTCTCCGTGTTCGTCTGCCGTTCTCTTGAAGAGAACCGCTCACATTTTCATTTTCTCCCTTCTCCCCCCATGTTCCTGATTCCATTCCATTCTGCCGCTGCTGATGCGAATGCGATTCGACTTCGCCAAAGAAAGAAAGAAGTGTGTTCTTTCACTTCGGTTCGGAGTTCAGGCAGCAGTGTAGGCTGCGCAGCTCTGCTCCAGTGATCGAGTTTGGTGCCGACATCCTTGTCAGGATTGCCTGTGCGTGTGCGAGGCCCGAGGATTCCAGGAAGATTCTTTTGGCCTGGCGGGATGCGATGAGTCTGTGACTTTTTGCCTTCCTTGTGCAAAGCCTGCCTGAGTCTGTGTGCCGCGCGCTGCCTTTCTCTCATTGTGCCTGGGAAGAAATGTCAAAGAAAGTGAAATCCTTCGGCCTCCTGGGCAGATTGGGTTGGCCATCTGGCTTCACCTCGCTGCCACCCCGCATTTTCCTGTGCAGTGTGCAGGCCGAATATCGCTTGTCGCAACGTCGTCTGTGCGTATGTGGTGTGCCATGCATTCACTCTTCAGTGACTTTCTCCTTTCCAAGAATTTGAGCATCTGCCAGGCCAGGAGGCATTGAGCCACATGATGAATT
Organism: Sinentomon sp. SZTP_YWyxl; assembly: GCA_030068105.1. Lineage (NCBI taxonomy): Eukaryota > Metazoa > Arthropoda > Protura > Sinentomata > Sinentomidae > Sinentomon > Sinentomon sp. SZTP_YWyxl. The sequence goes on from JASGXE010017575.1 coordinate 11,568, forward strand.
TTTCGAACGTTGAAAAGAATTTCTTTGTGGTGCCATTTTTGGCAGTGTTTGTTTTTCTTTGACGCAATGTCCAGGGTAAGTGGGCCTTCTGTTTGTGTTTTGTGCCCCGAGAGAGGGTGATATTTGTTTTTTTTGGTGGTTTTGTTTTCCATGCTCCGGGAGGCGTACCTATTTCAGAATTGCCGACTGATTTGGGCATATCCCGATTTTGCGCGTGATGAAAAGTGAAAAATAAAGCTAATCTTACCAAACCTAACCTGTCTGGCCTACCAAACCTACCCCAACCAAACCTGACTTTTTTTCCTTGTTTCAAGCGTTTTTTCCCGTTTTTGGGAGGTTAGAACTTTTTCACGTGGTTTGATGGGAAAGTGCCCAAAATGGTAGGCATTTCTATAAAAAAGGCCTCAGGGAGGTTTGGCCACATGCCCTGGCCTCGTGATGGATCACACCTTTGTGGTTTTCAAGTATGACCTTTTGGTCCGACCGAAATGGATGATTCGGTCGGACCAAAAGGTCATACTTATCGCGGTCGTCAGTCATGTCTGCAAACTCGGTTGGCAGCATGTGTCGCTGGCCGCAAATCCTTTTTGCCACGGTTTCACTGTCTGCCGACGGGCGCTTGCCCGTTTCTTGGATTCCCGTTTCTTGGACGAAAATCGTCCCGTTTCTTGGATTCCCGTTTCTTGGACTCCCGTTTCTTGGATGAAGAGGTATTATTCATTTCAGCGAGCGACAAATGTTATCCGGCTTTTTTTGTAAAAAGCTTGCAGTCTTCAGCGAAGCACTGCATTATTTGCAAATAACCAGAAAGAATGAGATGGTGATCAAATGTATTTTCAATAAAAGTTTAGTCTGTCGTTATTGAAACCAAACCTTCCCAAACCTAACCTAACCAAACACAAGTCACGCGACAAAGAACCGAGAAAAGAGAAAAACCCGTGGGACAAAAGGCAAAAAACACCGGCAAACGCAATTAAAAACTCTCGTTCTGAAATCACCACTATGATTCCATCCAAGGAACGGGAATCCAAGAAATGGGAGCGTCCAAGAAAGGGGAATCCAAGAATCGGGAATCCAAGAATCAGGAATCCAAGAAACGGGAATCCAATAACCGGGAGACCGCGCTGCCGACGCATCTTCAACCAGTTCAACCGCCGCATCTTTGAACGCCACATCCGCCGATACGAAAAGTGAAGAAGCAGGGATGGTCAACTTTTTTGTTGGTTTAATTTTCGAATTGTTTGTCGCTTTAATTTGTTTTCGATTTTCGTGAAACTTTTTTTGGTTCGACGGGCCGGCTCAATTCCGGCAGAATGTACGGCTCGATCGAATGCATCGGATGCAGCAGTTGAAGAAGGTCCATGTCTTTCAACTTTTAAAAGGTTCCTTTGTTTTACCTTTCGTTTTTTCTTCATGAAAGCTACCAAACATGACCATACATGAACATACATTAACCATTCATGAACATATCCGCGTATAAGGCCCAGAAGGTAATCGTCTCGTATGCGTACTACCTCCTTTTGGTCAGGTTTGGAAATGGCTTGGTTTGGTTAGGTTAGGTTTGGTTTGGTTTGGCTAGCATAGGCCTATAGGTGGTAGCAGACATGTTAACAGCATTATCTAACCTAACCAAACCCAACCTAACCTAACCCAATCAAACCTAATCACACTGACCAAATCTGACAAAAAGAAGGTAGTACGCATACGAGACGATCACCGCCCAGAAATTGTCCCCGATTCGCGTATCCACATCTGATTCTGATAGGAGAGTTCAGACATTGTCAGTGAAAAAATTACAGCAAAGATCAGAATTTCCGGGCCTGATAAGCTGCAGTGCCTGGAATGTTGGCAACATGCAATTGGCGGACACCAAACAGTTGGTTGACAACAAGCAACAGCCAGTGAAGAACTGGTTTGGTCATGTTTGGTTAGATTAATAGAGAAAAAGAGAAAGGCAAAACGAACTTATTTTGCACGAAATGTCGCCACTGATCATAAGTTTTACGCTCTTAAAAGTTGCGTTAAGCACGTTTGCATTGGACGCTTCTTCAACTGCCGCATCCGACGCATCTCGAACCGTCGGTACCTAGTGCCAGAATTGAGCTGCCGACAAAAAATCACAAAAAACAAAAGCAAATCAAAAAACAAAAAGCAAGAAACCAGCAAAAAAAGTTGACCAACCCTGCTTTTTCACTTTTGAGATGCGGCGGATGCTGCGGCTCGAGATGCAGCGGCGGGTGGTGGCGGCGGTGGTGTTCAAGTGGGGCATCACCAAACAGAGAGGCGGCCGTCAAGTGGGGCATCACCAAACAGAGAGGCGGCCGTCAAGTGGGGCATCACCAAACTGAGAGGCGGCCGTCAAGTGGGGCATCACCAAACAGAGAGGCGGCCGTCAAGTGGGGCATCACCAAACAGAGAGGCGGCCGTCAAGTGGGGCATCACCAAACAGAGAGGCGGCCGTCAAGTGGGGCATCACCAAACAGAGAGGCGGCGGTCAAGTGGGGCATCACCAAACAGAACATGCAGCCACAACTGGAATGGTGGAATGAGATGTCAAGACATGGACATGGAAAAAGAAACCGTTTGACCTGAAAATGAAAAATGAACCCAGATGAAGTGGACAAAAACAACTAAAAAACAACAAAACACAGGAAAATTTTCGACATGCTGTCAGTCAAACACAAAAGTTGGACACGCAAGAAAAGGACAAACAAATAGAATGGAAGTTCACAATCACAATTCACATATGAAAAAGTCAAATGAAGGCAGGTATTTCCTTCTTTCATTTATTCAAATCTCGTATTATTAAAGGATATATTTTACTCAGTCAGTGATTAAATGTAGGTATCACTTATTTCAGAATAGCAATGTGGCTGAATCTGATTTTTGTTCAGAAACCTCAATTTGCCATGATTTACCTGCCAAATAAAATAGTTTGCGATAACCACTTGTGAATCTAGTGGATATCCTTGTTGTTTTGTTTTTTTCACGTTGTTTCTGTGTTTATTGTCAACTTATTATATTATTATTATTATTATTATACTCCTGCGAACGCCTTCTGGCATGTGGCAGGGGGAGTTGTTGCTTAGCGCAGTGTTACTGTGCTCGGTTTTGCTGGATTCGGTGGGATTCCGGCATACACTGGTCAGTGCAACTGCTCCAGCATCCGCACCGGTCCAGGCCGACACACAGCCACCCGTGCCACCAGTTTTCCGGCTATTGCCAACCCGCAGGGTGACCGGATAGCACTGTGGAAATTGTGTGGCTTCTGTGTATTGTAACCTGCCAAGCCACTGTCTTGGACTTGGAGCTAGGTGTTCTTTAACGTGCACAGTTTGATTCTGCACACGGGACCTCCTGTTTAACGTCCCATCCGAAGGAGACGAGGGACTTGGCCACTAAGCCCCCTTTCGGCAGCACAACCAGGGGTACAAGGGTGGTCTCCCATCCAAGCACTATTCTGGCCCAACGTTGCTTAACTTCGGTGTTCTGATGGGAACCGGTGCAAGCCACGCGGTATGCGCTGCCGACGACTTGTTTATTCTTGTTCCCATATGCATTTGCTGAGTGACTTGTCCGTTTTTATGACAGCTGGCCCTGGCGAAAAACTCTTTTGCTGCTTAGTGAGCCTACTCTTATGAACGTTACTCTGATGAACAACATTGTGGAGTCTTGAATAGAGTTCCCAGTTGTGCTGAAGTCAAAGTTGTATCTTTTGAATAAAAACGAATTGATTGCCTGTTGCATAGGTATTTTGGCAACATCTAAAAAAAACATTGGACAAAACCGAAACAGAAAACAAAGTCGTTGAGCATGAAAGTTCAAATTCTAAGTCAGCACAGAGGGACACAAGAAATGGCATTCTATAACGGTGGAGAGATGTGGTCCTGATTTTACCCGCAATTGCGGGTAAAATGCAAAATCAGATGGCGAAATACATGGCAGCGCTTTTACCCGCAACTTTACCCAGACCACATCTCTCCGACGTAAGCTGGTGATCACGGCGGGATCTTATGCCCGCGCAAGTGCAAGTTGCGACTTTCCTTTCGCTGGGCTTCAAACCAAACGTTTTTTCTTGAGCTTGGTTTCTCCGATCGTTTTTAAACTCCTTCAAGTGCTGCGGCTCATATTGACCGACCTGTTGTCTCCTTTTTTGACCTACCTGCTGTGCCGAAGAGTGCTGCGAGTTGCATGAAATATTGCCCTTGATAATTCGGCTCTCATCAGACGGCAGTGATCGCCGAGAAGGTTGCGTATGGGTGGTGTGGTGCCCCGCCGATTCTTTGAATACAGGAGACAAGCGCACCGGCTGCTGCATACCACAGGATAGGTGTTCTTCACATGGACGATGTTAGGTTGTTCCAAACAGTAACAGACACCGTAATGGCGCATTGATCGCAGGCTGTGCTTTGTTCAGACCGCGAATGAACAAGGCCACATCACTGCATTAACACAGTGTCTGGCATGCAATGCCAGCCAGGCGAAGGGTGAGATGAGAGGGAGGTAAAATGATCCAGGTCAAGCTTGGTTGCAGAAACCAAGAGCGATGTCGTTTGGGTGAAGCGAGAGAGAGTGAGGGTCAGAGAAAGGTTTGAATCTCAGCCAGGCCGAGCAATGCCAGCGAGGCGAAGGGTGAGATGAG
>JASGXE010017576.1:0-10139 GCA_030068105.1 Sinentomon sp. SZTP_YWyxl
CTTCCGGATTCGTTGTTCGTAACTTGGCTTGAACCACCAAGCGTTATCATTTTCACATGTGATTACATGGCTTTCCCAGGCTTATAGCTAGCCCATTCATTAAGTTCCCTAATGTTGCACTGCCTCAGTCAGTGGCGGAAAGCGATTCCATTCCATCCACCCATTCGCGCTTCTCAACACAAGAACTGTAACCCAAGTAATAGCATCAAGCAATGAGATCCATAAACACATGCGTAATCGAAATTTTCATATGAAAATCTTGTATCATGGGGTGCGATCTATTTTACTGTTTTATCATCAATCACAACTGTCAAATATTCCAGACACAACATCTGCTGGATCACAACCAGAATCTGAGAACACGGAGTCGTTCCAGGACTTCTTTCGTCGGATTAGCGTCGAGGATGAAAAGGATGCCGTGGTGTTCGACGCTTTCTTTTTCAACCAAGACGAGAACAGCTTGCCTTTTACCGTAAATGTGATAAATAAGAAATTCAAGGGAAATGTGAGAGTGCCATCGAAGGGCGAAGCAAATGCGAGTGCGGTTTCTGATACAAGGGGAAGCAAGCGCATGAGTCTCGGACTCCTTGCCGCGAAAGCAATTTTGGAAGCAAGAAAAGAAGGTATTATTTTGCTTGCATTTAATTAATTTCGACAAAAAGCAGTTGTTCATTCAAATTGTTTTACAGGTGGCCGATGAAGAAGACCCAGGATCATATATTGGCGCTTTTCATCAGTAGTCGCTGATCGCACCGTCGTGCGATCAAAATGTCGCATTTCAATTATTATTAGCCGAGCAAAACAATGCTCAATATACCCGTACGTTTTTTTTAAACACGTTGAACGGATCTGCATTTAAACGAGGAGCACCATATTGGTTGTGGTTGCGATCGTCTGGATTTTAAGGCATGAGGACGCCATCCTGACTGCGGAGACTACATTGAACGGTTCTTGTGCTTGCCTGCGACCTGTCGGGAGATCCTGAATGGGTGAAGGGAGTCTTATTTCCTGCTTTCTTGCATTTTAATGCGCTGATCACTTTGCGAACCACGCGGTCATTTTCATACTCTCCTGTACTTTTTCACCTGGGCTCGAGACGAAGCGCTGCACGAGGTCACTACACCTGGCCGACGCTTGTTGCGCTGTTTGGTTCACAGCAATCGCGAACAGGGTGTCACTGGTTTCGTGCGTACTCTTGTTTCCTTGCCTGTCGCAGATGGTTTGACATAAGTTTTGGCTTCCGTTGTAGAAACCAAAAGAAAAAAGAAAAGGGCGGGACAAGAAACAAAGGTAAATGGGCATACCCATTTTAGATTGCGAATTAGGCTTTCGCGTCCACAGAGTGGCATATTCAACCCCGTGTGAAGACACTCCATGAGGAAACATTCGGTAAAAGTTTGGCAAAAACTTTTATTTATTTCCTGGTGAAATTGTAAATTTTGGTAAAATTTTAAATTTTGCAAAATTTTGGTGAATATCTTTTTTTTGGAAGCCAAATTTTTTACGAAACCCTAATTTTGGTAAAATTTGGTAAAATTGGAAAGAAAGTGTTAAAATTTTACAAAATAGTGTCTTTGTCACGAGCAAAAATTTCAACAGAGCTGAACCAGCCACTGACACTACTCGCAAACCTACCGTCCCATGCAACTACGCCAACCAACCAGCAAAATAAAAGCGCGACACCCTGTGGCGTTGCTCAGGTTTTCGTCAGCAGCTTGCAATTTTCAGGAATCCACAAAAACGACAGGACGGACGCCTGACGTGTTTAAAAAAAAACGAACGGATAACACCGTTTAATTATTAATCGTTGATCAAGAAGAACGGAGATCAGACAGCCGCCAAATCAACTGCTTGATAAAATGATGGCGAAAGGATGAAAAGGCCTCTCGTCGAAACCGATCACAAACTCAGAGTTTGGGAAAATCGAGTTAACGCACACAAACATGTAGGTGTCCAAGTTTAAAGACACGTCTCCTACACTGGTACTTTGACCGATATTTTTCCAAGATTTGTGGCAGACAGAAGCAAATTTGGGCTGACGAAAGGAAGACTAGTCAAACTTCGATGTTGAAATGCTTATATGAGTGCAGATATGAGTCTCGCAAAATTTATTTGAGCAAAAATACCGCTTTGGCGGAAACCCTTATCGTTCTTCGGGTGGGTCCCGTGTACACCATCGCACAATAATTATATTTTATTTATTCAATGCTGCCCACAAAGGAAATGGTAGCAGAACGACGAAAAACTCTGAGTCAAACAGTGAAAACCATTTACATGTCAACAAATAAAACAAAACAAAACAAAACAATATGAAACAATTTTTGAAAAGCGATACACGAAAGTCATGAGCTGCAAGGTGCGATGCTTACGGATGGTGGGGAATACTCAGGAAAGGGAATTCCAGTCTCTCTACAGTGCGAAGGAAGAAAGAATTAAAATATCGATTTGTGCTACAAATGGGGGTTGTCAGAACAAGACCATTGTCGGTTCCACGATGGTTCTTTTTAATTGAAAGACATGATGGTATGGAAAAATTGCGAGAGTTGGTAACAATAACGCTTAGTAGCTTAAATCTACGCTCTCGTCGTCGCTGAGCCAAAGAGGTTATGCCAAGTTCTTTCAGATGACCGGACACACTGAAGTTGCGTTCGAAAGATCACGTGATCATTCTCGCAGCTCTCCTTTGGATCATTTCCAACTTCGAAATATTCGCCTGAGCAGCAGGGTCCCACACTGTGTTCGCGTATTCCAGGATAGACAAAACAGAGGAAATGTATGTTTTAAGCTTGGCACGTCGGGACGAATTTCTTGATACAAACCACAGGACCTTGCTGGCTTTTTCATAAGTAAACCGCTCGTGATCTTTCCATGGCAGATCGTTGGAAATTAAGACCCAGGTAAGTTTGCCCAGGTACTTAAATTGCGTAACATTTCGATTTTACTGTCATTCATGAAGTACGAGTATAGTGTGTCATTAAGGGCATTCTTAACTCACCGGGTAAATATGATAGCTTTGGTCTTGGCTGAATTAACCTGCGTTGCCCAGGCATCGCACCACACGGAAACTCGGTTGAGGTCCGACTGCAACATTCCGGTGTCTACAGGAGATGCAATTTTCCGGTAGAGGACAACGTCGTCGGCAAATAAGCGGATGCCAGAAGCAAGCCCAAGGGAGATGTCATTGATGTAAATGAGAAACAAAAGTGGGCCCAGACACTGCCCTGCGGTACACCAGAGGAAACGATCGACTCAGTGGAAGTGGCTGATCGCACTGACATAATTGGGTCCTTGACTCTAAAAAATGGCGAAGAGACTTGGGAAAATTGGAGGGAAGCCCAGGCCCTGCACTTTGACGAGGAGTTGGTCGTTGCGGACGAGATCGAACGCCTTCGTGAAGGCAGGGAAAACTGCATGAGAGGAGAGACACATATCCAAGTTCCTACCTATTTCATCACCAAGTAAAAGGACCCGAGACTACATGACATATTCTCACGAAATCCAAACTGGTACGGGTGAAGAATTTTATTGTCTGACGAGTATTTCCTGATGTAGGTAGCCAATATTTGTATAAGATATTCGAGCAAATACAAGAGGGTAAATCGGACGATAACTCGATGGCCAGTTCAATGGCAAGCCTTTTTTTCAAAATTGGAGCCACCAAAGCTTTTTTCCAGTCATGTGGCAACTCACCAAGTAGCATGATTTCTGAGAAGGTCGCAAGAGTGACACTCATTGCAGGGGCAAGTTCTTTGATAACCGGCCCTGCAAGCCATTGGGACCCATAGCCTTCTTGGGATTGACATTGTTTAGAAGCTTCTTGACACCTGCAGGTGAGATTTGGGGCAGGAAATAAGGAGACGTTTGAGGGGAAGGAGGAAGGCACGTTTGGGAGAGAAAACTCTTGAAAAATAACTGTTTAGGAGATTTGCTATCTTAAATGGTCGATTGCCATCGTACCAGTCGGAGAGATCAAGGCTGGGACACCATTGGACTGCTTAAGAGATTTTACTACTGCCAAAACTTCTTGCAATGCTTGTCCTCAAGGATATCACAGATGAATGTAGTGATAAATTCTGAGTTAAGATCCGCGCAGTCACTTTAAGGGCAACGATAATTAGAAGTACATTCTTGTTGTCATCGACTGCTTCTCACGATTTGCGTTTGCCGAGCCCCTGAGCAATGGCAACGAAGCTCCATCTTTCGAACAATTGGATAAAGCAATTTTCGAAATTTTTCAATTAAATACCAACGATATGATTTTCTTCACGGCCAACGATCCTATTGTGAAAGCATGCATGGCCGAACGTCTGAAAAGAACGCTGAAAGCCAAAATGTGGAGATAGTTTACTCACAACGACACGTTTCGCTACATCGATGTTTTGGACAAACTTGTTAAAGCCTACAACCATTCAATACATAGTTCTGTCAAACGCGCGCCCGATTCTGTCGATGCCAAAAACGTAAGCGAAGTGTACCGCACCCTGTACGTTAAATAACAAACGAAAATAGCCAAAGCTTCCCAAACTAAAAATTGTTCATCTGGTCAGAATAAACAAGTATAAACTTGTTTTCGAAAAGGACTGCGTGCCTTCTTGGTCCGAAGAGCTTTTCAAGGTTTTGGACATCTTTGATCGCCGGCCGCGAATATATAAACTCGAGGATGTTGCTGGCGAGGCCATTACCGGTTCGTTCTGCGACGCGGAATTACAACCTGTTGCTGTTCTCTCTCCCAGAAAGTAAAAGATTGCATCTGTCCTGACAAAGAGGCGAAGGAATAACAAGACCGAATATTTCGTCAAGTGGTTGGATACCCCTCGAAGTTCAACAGTAGTCCACCTTGTAGTTCGCAGACTTCTCTCTGCGCTTCCTAAGGCTTTAGAAACAGCTTCAGTTAAAAAACAAGGATGGAAAACTTTTACGTCACTCTGCCGAGCAATGCATCCATGGATATTTTCAAGGATAATACAGAAGCACATAATATCACGAAATTGGCCGTACCTGTAGAACTAACGGTTGATTTGGAAGTGGACACTGGTGGAGATGATGTTTCCCCTGTTGTTGCACAATGTGGGTAAAGCCAACGTTTTAACTTTGTACGTGTACACAGGATGCATCGGAGCCACTGGAGAGGATTGTACCCCGAGAAATTATTAGCCTTGTGCAAGGAGGTGGGATCCTCAAAAATAGGATATTATCCCGACATTTCGTGGGTAAAAAATTCCCAGGAGGCCATTACCCTTTTATAAAATATCGGACGGAAATCAAAAGCGTTTTGGCAGGCCCTTTATTCAAGATGGACGTTGATGTGTCGGGGAGAAAAAAAGTCAAGAACTCTTCGGGCACCTTTGTTGAGTTTGGGGTGTTGAGCTGGCAGATATAATAGGATATGACCCCCGTAGGGTTGCTGGACCCTTTTTTCAATCCCATGAAGCGGCAATAAAAAGCCCTGCCGGCCAAAGCTTTCGTTTATTCCAGCATTGTCTCTCCAACGTTAGTGGGCGACAAATCCTTCCGCTCTTGCGCAACGTAGGTGTGAATACTCCTTCTATTTACGGTGAGATTCAAGTGAACACATTTAATCCCGCTCATTATTCACCCGTCCTAAAAAAGAACATTTAAACAATAGACATCAGCATCCGTACTAGCAGAGGGGATAGCGTTCACTTCGAGTTTGGTCCCTCCATAATCAAATTTCATTTCAGCAAGGTTTAGGATTTTGTGGAACGGGTCAGAAGATCCTCGGAGGGCTGCACACGAACTGCAAAAATCGACGCCTCTGACGAAGAACCCTAAAATCATGAAAATCAGCAAAGTTCTGGAAAGCAGGGTCCCTCTTTACCAGAACTACAATACCTATCAGGGGGAAGCGGAGATGCTTTTTACGGGGCAAGGTTCCAGAGGGGTCACGGTATAGGCACTTTCTTTAAGGGTCTGCTCAGAATGGCAAAACCCTTGCTATTTTCGGGGGCAAAGGCTCTGCCAGAACAAGGCTTGTCTTCGGGTGCTCAAATTCTGGGAGATGTGGCTTCGGGTGAAAATCTGAGGGAGGCAGCAAAGAGGAGATTACAGGAGGGTGGGAAGAAGTTGACGAGAAAAGCGTCGGCGAGACTGCAGAGATTTGCACAGACGGGAGAGGGTGATAAAAGACGGCGACGATCGGGCCACAAGCTCGGTCCCAAGAAGACGCTCGGGCGATCAACTCGTACTCGCAAGTCCGCCTCTGCAGCCAGAATTCGCAGGCTATCCAGATATATTTTCGGCCACACCAGCCATGTTAGTCCACTGCAGATCAACAGAGACGGGATCAACAGGATAAAGTCGGAACAGGATTTGTTTTCGGCCAAACCAACTCAAACAGTTATTGAAAGAGGTCGCAACTTTTCTTTTAGCCCACATCGGCCATACATGGCAGTACACCTGTCAAGTTTGTTATTCCCGGGAGCGGCGATGGATATTTTGACCTGGGTCACACTATGCTGGCCGTGCGGGTGCGGATCACGCGTGCATACGAGGCAGACCTGGCTGCTGACGACGAAGTGGGCCCAATAACCTTCTGCATTCCCTGTGGTCCGAAGTAGTCGTTCTGTTCAACGGGAATATCGTCAGTTCTGCAGCAATCAATTACGGATATAGAAGCTACCTCGAAAAGATTATACGAATATCCTACGGAAAAGACGCTAAGGAGGGACTCCTTTGCATTGTTTTAGTCAACTTTGCATTGTTTTATACCGACACCCCTATAGAATTCGACTCGCTCTCCAACAACCAAGGCCTGAAGAAAAGAATGACGTTCACTGCGAAGTCGCGCCCTGTAGATCTTTACGGCCCGATTTTGTCAACTTATGTAAATCAGAGCGCTACCTCTGGAACGAAGTGGAAGATCGTGTCAAGTCGATTAGAAACAAAGACTCTTTTTGTTTGATAGCAGCGGATGATAATTCCAAGCTCGAGATCCAGGACGCAACGCTTGTGGTCCGTCATGTCCTGCTCAACCTTCAGCCCTCATTGCCATAGAGAACACTCAGCTGACCACTCCCGCATTCTACCCCCTGGCCCGCACGGAGTTGTAATGCATCACGATCTCGTCGCAGGTACAAAACCAAACTCTAGACTCGGTATTCCTTGGACCGCTGCCGAAACACCAGGTGACAGCTCTGACAACGAACGACGCATTGAACGGCTCTGTAAACCTCAATCCGCTCAAGTTTGACCACTTTAATTTATCCCACCTCTCCATCTTTTGCGACGGTGTGCCTGTCCTGACCGCCCTCTAGAGTCGAAATTCGACACGCCAGGGACGTCGGTTGTTTCTTACACACTCTCTTCTCGGATACCAGCATGCACAACCAGGTTCAAGGAAACGATACCGACAGGGCGACCTACATATATGGGAACACCACCTTCTGTTTTTACCTCACTCCCGATTTGAGAGACTCCGACAACTGTCACAGGACCGTGGTGAGGCAGGGAAAGGTTCCCATCGACCTCGAGTTCTGTCAGCCACTGCCTACTGCAATCAACGCCTTAATCTACGGAGAGTTTCAATCGATTGTACAGGTGAATAAGGCGCGGAATATCCTCCTGGATTACTCAAACTAGATACCAGATAATGGACTCGCATCAAATTCGCTCTGTGATGTATTCCGCTTGCAAAATTGCGTTTTCAATCGAAGGCGTTTTCCCATCGGATAGTTTACCACGAAACCTCAAGAAGCCATTTTCTTCATCGCAAACACCGACCCTGCATCCAAACCAGGAAAACACTGTGTAGCATTCCTGGACGTTGACAACGTGGACTTTTTCAACTCGTACGGCGACCCGCCCTTGACCCAAAGTTCCCGGATTTAATAGTTACATGCTCCTGGAGTTCCTCGGGTTCCTCGTCTTGGGGGAGGTCCTGAAAATAGCCATTTTCATTTTTTATCTAAAAACCACGCCCAAATTGAAAAACGTGATGCTGTATAATTGCGGCAGTGTAGTCGATTGCATTTGTACATGTATTTCTGCAAATATTATCTTTACCTGTATTTACGGCATACATTGTAACCAGGCTATATAGTTTACATGCCAGCATTAAGTTAACTAACTCGCTAAGACTGGATTATTTTTGTTCTCGCTTTTGTTTGCGCCAGTATTTATCTGAATTCATTTCTTCCCCTTTATTAGTGTTCGCTTGTGTTTCCCTATGTGCTTCAGCTGTTTTTAAATGCTTACCCTGCTTGACTGAAAATATTTTCTGACATACTCATGTTGATTGTAAATAAACATCATAATTGGTTTAACAATTGCATTTTCATTTAGAAATGCACGTAACAGGAATTCTTTGTGCGAGCTTTATTCTTATTCGAAGGGATTGCCGAGATTTTCCTATAGCGAATTTTAACCGGCGACGTCTTTTCGAGAAACAAAAGGTTTTGTAAACGTAATCATCAAAGACCGCTCTTCGGACTCTGGCGTTTATGGCAGGGAAAAAACTGCAGAGCAACGCTATAGCCGCACCAAGTCCAGTTACGTGTGCCCGCATCAGTCACACAAGTTGCAATTTCACATGCCCCAAACATGGTGGCCTTGGTCGGCTCAGTCCGAGGTGAGTCGAAGGTATGAGTTTGCTCAAATGGGATCACCATATCCTACCTCGTCTAGAAACACGCCTATACCAGTATTGTTTAATCTGGCCCTACCACCCAATTCTCGAAACACCAGTAAGGCTTGTGAAAAAGGCAGTCCTCATCTTTTTCCGGCACCAGAAGCACAGTTATAATTTGAAAATTAAAATTTCAACATTAAGGACCACTCCGTAACTTACAATGACTCGCTGTGATTATTTCGCCTGCGCCCCGATGCGACTATGTATCGGAGCCATTTTTCGTAAACTTCACCTTTTGCAAAACTTTTCTCATGTCATTTAAAAGTTTTTAAATTCACCTGTAATAAAAAAAATTCTCGCAAACTGCAAAGCTATTTTACCGGAGATTCTGCTTTTGTGGGCGCTTTCGAGAATTGTGCAATGCTTTTTACCAACCCTCCCGCACAGCCGACAAGGATTTATCCCATAGCATGCACTTAAAGCATTGCCATTATCCATCACTGAATCATCCGTAGATTCTGTGATGATTCTTTTGAGAGAGAAGAAGTCCTTCTGGTGCCATTATTTATCTAATTGAAAAGAGCTATCCTCTGCAGAACAATTCTAATTGTAGAAAATAACATATCAGCCGAAAAGATCGAAGAACGACGAAACGGACAAGGTACAAAACTTATCCAATAGTTAAGGAACACACCGGACAGTTCATCTGTGGACAATGGTTGACCACACCCCTGCTCAGGGTCCTCAGGACCGAAACCTTGCACATTTCTTCACAATTCAGGCGGCCTGCTGGCGCAGACCCGTCAATATAGAAATCCATTGTAATTGATTGATGCAAAGAAGTGACAAAAAAGGCAAGCATAAATCTTCCTCCTCATTAGACAAATTGGACAGTTCCTTTTGCTATGGGTTCATCGGCGCCAAAATCAACAATAGTGTACCTACAGTACTTTTACAACACTGGAGAATACCAGCATGCTTAGAAACCCGTCGTATCCTGCCTGCGCTGGCCAGAACAAAGGCTCCAATGATCTTGCACGTTGCTCTTTAATTCTATTGGGACAGCCAACGTGAATTATAAATTCTAAGGAGTCCACCAGCGTGAATGACAGTTCTATAATAGACCGCAAGCGCATACAAATTATATAAGAGTACGCCAACGGGGGCGGAGAGCTCTTAAGGATGCACAATTACTTACTCGATTACATCCCGAACCATAAACTGGCAGATATCAGGGACTGTTGAACATGATGAATCGGTTGAAGACATGGCGCCTTTGTCCACTTTCTCCCCTTCCGCAACAGCGCCACCTCTGGCGCAACCCCCCGCAGCAGACGCTAGCTTAAACGACACGTATCTCCTATATCATAAATGCGACATGTTAGCTCCCACTCTTTAATTGCAACATCTGGTAAGTCTGACAGTATGAGTATCTTGTGAGTGCTGTCGAATACAAATTAATGTTGATTACACTTTGAGGTGCGAAACCTTTATCGTTGTTAGCTTTGTACGTTTCCGTTGAGAAAGAGGAATTTTCAAAAAATAATGACCA
>JASGXE010017577.1:0-10378 GCA_030068105.1 Sinentomon sp. SZTP_YWyxl
TGCTGAGGCAAAATCGCAGAACAAACCTTTCGCGAACTCTTGCACTCAACTTTGCCCATTGGAGAACCAACTGTATTTGTCTCCTCTGATTTTTTATATAGGCCAACTTATTCAGCTGATAAATTGAGCTGAAGCTAAGTTTTGTGAACAGAACAGGAATTTGAAAACTCTGCGGTAAATCTGCTTCAAAACTAGAATAATCCACTTCCAAGTTGAGCCATCTTCGTGAATTCAAGTAGCAGTTGGAATAAGTAATATCCACTTTCTGAACTCTAATAATTCAGAGCTGAAGTCTCGTCTGGCTGTGGTGCTGTGGTGTTGCTTGGTGTGCTTCTTTTTTATTTTTTTTTTATTGACTTCAGTTTTTGTTTATTTCAATTTTTTGTTTTCATGTTTCCATTTTCAGAATTTGTGTTTTCAGTTTTTGTATTTTCAGTTTTTGTATTTCAGTTTTTGTATTTCAGCCCAGTCTGGCCGTGGTGCTGTGGTGTTGTTTGGTGTGCTTCTTTTTTGTTTTTGTAATTTTCGCATTTTTGTTTAATTTTCGCTTTTTTGTTTAATTTTGTATCTTTTGTTGTTTTTATTTTTGTTGTGTGGCCAAAATTTTGCTTATATTTCATCACAGGGTTAGTTTCGAACTCGAGACAAGGAACTTTGTACATTGCTTTTCATTCCACATTCTTCCGCATTTTTCAAGAAATAAAAAACGTCTTAAACTGCCGTAATTTGTCCCTTGAATTTTTACGGGTGGCATGTTTTTTTTCAAGTGTTTTTTCGGTTCTGCATGTGTATGCTCTTTTTATGTATGTCCTTTTGCATCCTTTTGTATGTCCGTTTGTCACATCATCCAAAGATATTGTATGACAAATTCCTTGAAAGAAATTTGTTGCATCTGCCAAATTTATGCGCTGTATGCAACACGCCTTCATTTATGTTCCTTAATTTGACGGTTTGCATGATGGATGCATTTCGTTCTTTTTGGGCAGTCAAGTGTAGATGCCAGCAGATGGCATAATTTGTTCGTGTCATGTATCTTCTTATTTTTTGTTGCCAACTGGACATAAGTTTTCAATTTTGTAAAAAAATAGTGCCAAATATTTGGGTTGTGTGGCAGGCATGTCCGAACATTTTGCGCTCATGTGTTATCACATGAAATATCAATTTGATCACTCTTTTATCACGGCGGATACCACCCACGGAAGCAAAATGAACAAAGACGATCAAACTCAGATTTGAGATGAGGCTGGGAATTCCGGGATCCCGGCCGGATCTCAATTTGGGTTTGATACCTAATTGCTCACTTGGTTTCGTGGAAAAAGTGTTTGAAAGGATGCTCAACGGGATAGCACATGAGCCGAGCTGTGGAAATGAACAGATATGCTGAATGCTACAACGCATGGAGAAGTATTTCGGACATAAACATCTTCAAAGAAATCATGGGCACCTTGGGTTTTTCAGTTTGTTGTTGTTGGGGTACCTCTATAAAAGATGACATAGAAAGAACAGCAAACTGTTAACAGTGGGTTGGAAACTTGGAGATGTGTCTGACGCTAAAATATCACCCTTACCGGGAAGTTCGACGATTTTTATCTCCATGGTGCGAGTTGAGTCGACGTTTCGGGCGCATCGCGCGTCCATTATCAAGACGAGACTGGTTGAAAGCGGCGTCGTTGCATGGTGAGTGTCTCCGTAGTGTACCTCCCCCTGCACCTTCGGAGACACTCACCATGCAACGACGCCGCTTTCAACCAGTCTCGTCTTGATAACGGATGCGCAATGCGCCCGAAACGTCGACTCAACTCGCACCATGGAGAAAATCGTCGAACGTTCCAGTAAGTCATATTTTAGCATCAGAAAGAACAGTTTTATCCATTTTAATTCCATTCCCATGTAATGCATTCAACCTACTCATCTCTTTTTCTCTCCACTTTCTCTTCTCCATTAAAACGGAGGAAAAATTTTTGAAAAACAAAATCATCAGAATTTACTTGCACTGTAACCAAAGAATGAACTCCGTTACACTTACCACAAAATCACTTGCATTTATCCTGGTAGAATTATCCAAGTCCATCTTTATACCTTTGTTTGCATTCTTGAGGTGCAGTATTTGCAGATGGATGCATTTGTGCTGTGAGTTTTGCATCAATAACTGGCATAGATAAACAAGAGGACAACAAATAATGCAATAAAAATTGAAAAAAAAAAACCCAAAACGATCACATTTGTTAAAAACTCTCCAAGTCTAATTGATTCGGGTTGCAGAATGACCCTGAAGAAGACCAGGCCACTTTTTTCTTCAACTGTCACGTGCTCATTGTCAACAAGGTTGGCATCTTTTTTTTTCAGCTGCCATCGGCTCTAATCTTCTTCTGAAAACAATCACATTTTTCTTGTGCCAGACAAAATGAACCAATAAAAGACTACCATAGGTAACGCAAATCTAGCCTGTAAACACTTCGATCCACAATTAGCCGATGAAGACATGCTATGGCACATGTTTGGATATTGGAATTGTAAGAGTAAAAGAGAGTAAAGCTTGTCTTGATCGTATTTCATAGATATAGTCAGGTTGGACCAATGCCAGGACTGAATGAAAAATTAAAGAATGAAATGAAAATTGGGCATGTTCAGGGGTGCTATTCAATGACAATAACTTAACCAATGTGACCCTGGTCAAGGAAGTTCTGCGGTCGTTTAATCCCCATTCCCTTTCCTGGCACTGGTGCATGATGAATTTTGCTGTTCACAATTGATGATTGCCGAAATGGCATGAAAACCTGTAGAACACAGCCTGTCTGATGCCAGTGCCAATTTCAAATGGTGGGCTGCAAGTCATGTTGAAATTTCCAATAGGTAACAGATTTCGGCATACCTTAATCGCTGTGCATGAATTCGATGCCCCCCGCACTTCGTTGATAGTTCGATTGAAACTGTTGCTGGGTGTGACTCTGCAATTTGGCCTCTTGGTTCTGCAAGCGTACCTTCCAAATAATAGAGGACATTCGTTAGGTTAGGGACCATATTTGGGTAGGCTAGGGTCATGTAGGTAGGTTGGGGGAAGTTTCAGGCTAGGGGACATTTTGTTAGGTTTGGTAGGCAGGGGTCATCTATTATCTGGAAGGTACTCTTGCATCACTAATGTTGAAGTGCAGTGTTAACCTATCAATAATGGATACTTTTGGGTGCAACCAGTTTTGCTGGGTAGTTCTGTTATTTGGCCTTCGTGCTGCCAGTATGTCCCCCAGGGAATAGAGGTAATTTTTAGGTCAGGGGACATTGTTAGGCAGGTTAATGTAGGTAGGTTAGGGGAAGTTTTAGGCTAGGGGAAGTTTTAGGTTAGATAGGCTAGGGTAACCTCTATTCTCTGGAACGCTCTGGCAGCGTCGGATCTGACCATCTTGCAGCGCTGCCTGTCATTAACCTGTGCTACCAAAATTATCTCGGTTGTGGAGGCCGTAGACCTCAGGCACATTTAGATCATGTCCCGAACAAAAATAAAAATTGGTAGCGATTCAAGAGAGAGGGAAAGATTGTGAACTCTGAAAGACAAAATATAGAGATATCCGTTGTGTTCAGAGTTATATTCATAGTTCACCGCAGACGTCCAATCTGGCTGTGGGATATTTATTGTTCTGGTATAATCCCAAACTCTGATGTCACCCGATTTTTGCAATGTTTTCATTCATTTCCATGGCACCTATGTTCCAAAAACGAGACAAAAATTCAAATTACAGGAAATTAGACCAAACAAATGCCAAAAGCATGGCTGGAGAAACATCATAAAAACAAAAAAGGACAATCACAAAATCTCAAGATCTCAATTTTCCATTAAACTTCGCTTGTAACGATGTGCTGGTAATTTTCTCAAGAAAATAAAACAAAATCTCAAGATCTAAATTTTTCATTATACTTCTCTTGTAATGATGTACTCGTAATTTTTTCTCGCATCGATGTGCCCTTAATTCGTAATTTTTTCTCATATCGATGTGCCCTTAATTTTTCTCTTGGATTTGCTTTTTTGCTTGAATTTTGCTAATTTTTCTCTTGAATTTGCAATTAATTATGCTTTCGTTTTCATTACTTTTCATGAGTGTCTGATGGTGTGAATGTCTCACTTTTCATCGTTAAGAATGTCTTTGTAATATTTTTCGGGAAGTTTGGAAGTTACACACTTGCATCAGCAAATGTCACACTTGCCTCTGTTGATTGTTTTGAAATGTTGATTTCAAAATAGCTTGTATTGCTAGTGTTTCCTCTTTAAAATCACTATGAAAGAAAAATGGTGTGCTATTTCAACTGTGAAAAAATAGAATTCCGATCGCAAAACTATTCCAAATATTGCAACTCCAATTCTGAATGGATATTTTTACTTGGCCACACTCAAAAATGATTTCCGCCACAAACGTCATCACAAGGCGAGTTTTTTTGCAGTCGAATTCAGGCCTATTCTAGTCCTCTTTAACCCAACTCCCAGGCTTTGAGAACATAGCAGGCCAAGGCGACATTGTAGGTTTATCTAGAGTAGTTTTGCAGGTTTCTGTAGATTCGTAAGCTTATGTGGTTAGGCCCTAGTATCCAACTTAGTTATGATTGGGTTCGACAGTGTGATGGACTGGTTCAAGACAGGGATACAGTACAATATCATCAAGACTTCACATTTTAAATCAGTACATGTCGCTTTTCCCAAAAATAGTTCATTTGGGTCTGCAGCGGGCTTCTGCAAAAACAGAGCAATCACAGAAAACAGGGATCGTTTTTTTGCAACTGAGATGCCTGCATCCGAATCGTGTTTGCAGCATTAAGAATCAGAGCTGTCAAAAGTGACAATCCAAAAACTGCTTTCACTTTGACTGCACACATGACACAAATGTGCTTAAAAATCAATGAAATTTATGAAAAAAGAATAAAAAATTGAATTAAGGTGCAAAAAAGTTTCGACTTCTTTCACAAGAGCCTGGTCTTGTTCGAAGGAACCTCGATTCTTTTCGGAATTTTTTTTCAGTTTTTTTCCATTTCGCCTTTGCCTTTGATTTTCCTTCTGTTTTCGCATTATTTCGGAATTTTTTTGGCCTGATTGACTAGTTGTTGAAGCAAGTAAAGGATGCTGTTTCAATGATATTTGTTATGATGTGTTTATTTATGGATGTTGGCTTTTGTTACTTTCCCCTCTATAAAATTTATGTGTTAACTGAATGTGTTTACTTCTGTTTACTAACTAATGTGTTAACTAAAATTTATTCACATGTGTTTACTGGCTGTTGATTGAAAAAAAATAATGCTTTGTGTGTCATGTGTGCTTCGTATTTTGTTGTGTGTGAATGAAATTGTCCATTGTTTGGTTGAATCATGTTTGAGTCAGTTTGGTAAAAAAGTAAGTCGTGGTCTTTCCGATATATTCCTTGTTTGCGTCACGATCTCCCTGTATTTCTGATACAACTGTGCCTCTTTTCCTGCCCTTCAGGTAATCTGTGACGGAAACACTTGAACGTTTCACAAACCTGGAGAAATTGAAAATTGTTCAAGAGAGGATTAGATTAGAGGAAATGACATTCGATTTGAGGAAAAAAATCCGCAGAAATCTTATTCAAGAGAGGATTTGACGATCAGATTTGAAGAATAAAATCCGCAGAAATTTTATTCGGAATAAGGAATAGAAAAAAAGGGGAAAAAAGAAATAAGGAATAAAAATAGAAAAATTTCGTCAGGTTCCCCCTCCATCAGGTCGTGGGCCATACCATTCCGCATTTTTACCGAAAAAGAAACAAGTGTCTGGGCTGCAAGAGTGCCTTTTCTTGGTTTATTTTCACCGGTGGGCCTGCCAATGTTGGAGATTCTTTTCCCTGTCGATTTCGGCGCTTTTGCAATGTTGTGATTTGCGTCGTCACGGAGCGATGCATTTTACCTGCATGCATACCGGTCGCGCTGTAACCTCGTGGCGTGTCGTCGCGGAGTGATGCATTTAACCTCCATGCATAACGGTCGCGCTGTAACCTCGCGGCGTCTCGGTTCGGTCATCGCGATTGACTTGCTTCCACGTTCCGCCGCGTCATGTCGGGAATTTCGCGTCGTCCGTATTCCGAGTGCGACCGTTACAAAGCTTCAGATTTCGTGCCATCACAGTTCGTGTTCGTGCGTCTATTCGTTACGTTGCGATAATTCCTCCAATCGTTTCTGATCCTCCAGCATGAACAGTCCAAACCGGTGAAAATCGACCACAAAGGGAAAAGGGGTCCAAAATTGCAAATCGCATCACTGCATGAACGTTTTCCTTATTGACAGAAATTCCATGCTTTTGATGGAAATTCCATGCTTTTGGTGCATGATGCATTTCTTTGAATTTCGAGATGGCAGCTGGTTTTCACACTGCAGCTGCAAATCTGCTTGAAATCTTGGGATTCAAGTGTTGATCTCCAAACAAGTTCCAAAGCTCCAGAGATTTCAAAACAATCTGCCTTGCCATTTTTTATTTTGAGTTCCCTGTCAGATTCGGAGTGTCCAGTGATCAGGATCCCACGAGTGCCCAGTGGGCCACTTTTGGCTCGCAGAACTGGCACTGTGGGATGAACCATAACCATGTTTTCATTCAAGATTTATTTGCAGCATATTTACATTTTTTGCTTAGCTCAGCTCATCAATGTTTGCAGCACCTGACATGACCTAATTATAATTAGGTCATGAATTATAATTAGGTGAGATTACGACAAGCACACTTAAAATTTGAATGTGTTTCGCCGTGGACAAATTAAAGGGAGCTCATTCTGAATGTGTTTGATGGATGAAATTTGCATCCTCAAATAGATGTGCTTCCTTCCAAAAAAATTGATGGAAAAAGACATGCCAAATAAAAATTTGCAATGAAGTATGAATGAGTGCTTCAAGCTGAATGAGTTAGATATTTGCTTGAATGGTGATGAACGGTGAAGTGAATTGGCTGAACAATACAAATTATAGAAAACACAAAAAAAATTAAAAAAAAATCTAAAATGCAAAAAAAAATATGCTTTGAATTTTTTCTCTCCCTTGTACAAATTGTGTGCTCTTTCCTGTGATGTGTATTTCCCTTGGATGAATGTGTGATCTGAATTTGTATGTAATAGATTTGATTTAAATTCGAAAATCAAAAAAAAAAAAACTCCTACATAGGTACTTCTAAATTGGCTGTGCAATATAAATTATAGAAAATATATAAAAATTAAAAAAATCTAAAATGCAAAAAAATATGTTTTAAATTTATTGATTTTCCTTGTATGAATTGTGTGCGTTTTCCTGTGGTGTAAATGTGTATTTCCCTTGGATGAATGTATGATCTGAATTTGTATGTATTCCTAATTTATTTAATTTAATCCATAATTGGCTGTGTAATACAAATTACAGAAAATACATAAAAATTAAAAAATCTAAAATGCAAAAAAATATGCTTCAAATTTATAATGTGTATTTCCCTTGGATGAATGTGTGATCTGAATTTGTATGAGATTTCTATTTAAATTAAAAAAATATTAGGTAAATACATTTAGAAGAATAAAAAATGTTTGTCTGTGTGTGTGTATTCATAAAATTTCAATAAGAATGTATGAATTGTTTTGTTTTGAGTTGGTTTGCATGATTTAATTTTTATTGTCATATTTCTGTTGATACTTTCAATCGAACCGTTTCTGATTTTTCTCTTGTGCGTAACATTTTCTGGGCCGTTCGATCAAACGTAACATTTTCTGGGCCGTTGATCAAACCTTTTCTGATTTTTCTCTTGTGCGTAACATTTTTTGGGCCGTTCGATCAAACCTTTTCTGATTTTTCTCTTGCGCGTGACATTTTCTGGGCCGTTCGATCAAACCTTTTCTGATTTTTCTCTTGTGCGTAACATTTTCTGGGCCGTTCGATCAAACCTTTTCTGATTTTTCTCTTGCGCGTGACATTTTCTGGGCCGTTCGATCAAACCTTTTCTGATTTTTCTCTTGTGCGTAACATTTTCTGGGCCGTTCGATCAAACCTTTTCTGATTTTTCTCTTGCGCGTGACATTTTCTGGGCCGTTTTCTCATCCACAATTTCCAAAATAACAGTTAATTCAAGACGAACTGTTTCCAATTGTTGCAAAATGAATTCACATTTCAATTCATCTCGGCAACAAGTTCGCACCACCAAAATTGTTCATTTACTGTTGAATTTCGGAATTTCAATGGTTTTTTTCGCAGAACTTTATAATCGGCTACTATTTAGGTGTTCAATTTCGGGGATGCAGAGATGTCATGTCCTAAAAGTTGATACCTGCCACCAGGTTGACAAAAAGACTATGCAGTGAGAGTGAGGGCGTTTGAATCCGGTTTCGACAGAATTTTGAAAAATAAAGGAAAAGTAGTTCCTGAAACCACAAACAC
This sequence comes from Sinentomon sp. SZTP_YWyxl, assembly GCA_030068105.1. Taxonomy (NCBI): domain Eukaryota; kingdom Metazoa; phylum Arthropoda; class Protura; order Sinentomata; family Sinentomidae; genus Sinentomon; species Sinentomon sp. SZTP_YWyxl. The sequence continues at coordinate 8,377 of JASGXE010017577.1, forward strand.
TTTCCGAAATCGATTGTTCCAAATGCAAGCAGTTGTTGATTGCCAGATTTTATCATTGCAAATTCTATTCACAACGGAATGTGTAAAGCTATTCTGCTTCGAGAGAGGTGTACCTAATCTTGTTGCCATAAAACTTGAAACCTGTTGCTGCAAACAAGTTTTTTAAGTGTCAGGCATGCTCTGATCCAATTTATTGCAGCTCAGACGCCTGAAAATGCAGGTAAAATGTCAAAACTTTCTCTGCGCTTGTCATCTTATGAATGTTTTGGTCTTTGTTTTCCCACTTTGTAAACATTGTTGCCCCGTTTTGTAAATATTGATGCACGTGTACGAGGTGCATTTCAAAAGTCTTTGACGTTTCCTTCTTGAACAAAAACTACATAGATAAACCTTTGAAACTTTCTCACTTTGTAATCTGATGCTTTCGCTGTTAATGTGCCAAATTTCAGCAAGTTTGCACCGTTTGTTTCGTTTTGGCCCACATTTCCGTGGAGGTCGTTGCGGGCACTGGGTGAAATTGATGAATTTTTTCAATTGTCGAGCAAGAACGGTCAATTTTCGCACAACGAAGCATGAAAAGCCCGATGCAATTTCACCACAATTCCAGGGTGTCTTCAGTGATTCTGTCCTGTCTAAAAATGGTGTCAGAATTTGGGTCCTTCCACTAAACGGAGGTAGGGAGGCTGCCAAAGATGTCGAACGCTCATTCTGACCTCGGAAACTGCTGCTGCAGGTCAGAATGAGCGTTCGACATCTTTGGCAGCCTCCCTACCTCCGTTTAGTGGAAGGACCCAAATTCTGACACCATTTTTAGACAGGACAGAATCACTGAAGACACCCTGGAATTGTGGTGAAATTGCATCGGGCTTTTCATGCTTCATTGTGCGAAAATTGACCGTTTTTGCTCGACAATTGAAAAAATTCATCAATTTCACCCAGTGCCCACAACGACCTCCACAGAAATGTGGGCCAAAACGAAACAAACGGTGCAAACTTGCTGAAATTTGGCACATTAACAGCGAAAGCATCAGATTACAAAGTGAGAAAGTTTGTCATCTCATGTAGTTTTTGTTCAAGAAGGAAACGTCAAAGACTTTTGAAATGCACCTCGTAAATACAGACAAAAATTTGTTTTCACAGTTCAATATTTTCTGCTGTTGATTGCTGCCTGGCTGTCACATTCATAAAACAATTTTCGTATTCAGAAATTTCAGAATTTCAATTTCAAAAATTCAAAATTCCAGGTATACAATTTTCGTGAATGCACACTTGCCCAGAATATTTGCTCCGACAAGATCCGCCCAATCAGTACCCCCTGTTCACCATTTTCCTGTTATCTTCAAGATTTAAAAATTGTTTTCGGCCTGCGGTCATGAAGAGTTGGCACCAGATGGATTTCCCCAGTGATGATGACCTGAGGGGCAAGGACAGCAGATTGTTTGCCCAGTGTTTCCTTGCAGGGCAAACCCACCCTATCCAACTACGAGTTTTTAGGAATATTCCAATGAAAGGTTCTTTCCACTTTCGAATAATTGTTGTAGGTCACTAGCTGGTCTTGCTTCAGAACCTTCCGAGGCCGACGGCCGTGGAAAAGGATTGGGCAACAGAACCAGCTGCCCAGGGCCTCAGAAACAAACAAAGGGCCCCGCCGAATGCACACGTGATTGGACAAACAAACTTTGTCGAAGCTCTGATCCTCTGCTTCCTTTCATTGATGCTTCTTTTAACCCAGCCATTCGAAGGAGAAACGTCTTCCCTAAGGTGACTAAATCTCCCCTTTGAAACGGGAGTCCAAAAATAGCCAATATCAGCCAGCTTTTTACAATAAGTTTCTTTCCCGATCCACAATACCGGGGGAACAGAAGAAAGAAAAAAAAATTAGCACATCCAGCAAAACAGCTGTCAATTGTGATTGAAAAAGCGACGTTTTGTGAACATTTTGCCTTCTTACCGAGTCTGTTAGCATTTCTATCAGAAAAACAACTTTTTGAGAACTTCTCGC
>JASGXE010017578.1:0-10270 GCA_030068105.1 Sinentomon sp. SZTP_YWyxl
GGTATGGATCTCGTAAGTGCTGCCTGCAGAATACGAATTGTGAGATCGGGAATTCCATCATCTTGTAAATTATCAAGTCTCTCCTGCTGGCGCACGCAACACTTTTCAATGATTCGGTAGGCCTACATGTACATGGAAATGACAAATATTTCAATCTGACTGGAACTGTGCTTATAAAGTAGGTACCTACCCGTATCTATTTTCCCCATTCTTGATGTTCACAACAGCAGCGTGGAATGTTGCAAACTGTGCTTTCATCATCTCAGTTTTTCTTCTTCTTCTCAATTTTTCCAAGTCATTCAGAGGTGCGCTGACACTTTTAAGGACTCATATCGCTTTAGATGTTGCATAGGGTGCTCAGAGACCAGGGAAAGTCGGGGAATTTAGTGGGAAAATCGGAGAAATGTCGGGAGAAAATGCTGAAGGTCCAGTAAACTCAGGAAAGTTAAAGACATAGAAAAGTCCAAATGCTTGTTGCTAAAACCCCCTGTTGTGTTTTTAGGCTACTTGTGTTTCTGATTCTGCATGTGATGCTTCAATTTTAGATGACATTTGGGGTCAACAAGACGTGATCTCTTCATTTTTTTAATTTTCACGCATTATTTTGTTAGAAAGAGATGGAAGGGCAAAAAATTAACGACCAAGGGTCGATTGCACAGCTCCGACTTAGCCCGAGGGCTAGGGCTAAAGTCGAAGTTGGCCCTGGGCTAAGCGAAAAGCATTTGCACAGCTTCGGGCTAAGTTAGTCCTTGTGCTAAAGTTAGCCCTCGGACTTTCACTGGCCCTGGGCTAAATTGAGGATTGCACAGCCTCGTGCCAACTTAGCACAGGACTAAACCGAGTTCTAAGTCCATGAAAAATGGTCATATTTAGCCCGCGACTTGTCCCTGCCTCCAGGCAGGGCAAAGTCGAATGTTACGTGCAAAAATTGTTAAATTCCCTCGTATATTTTAATGGTTTGTCATTGTTAAGAAGGGAGGTCCTAGATGGGAGGCGGTGGGCAGCTATTATTTGCAAAAACTGCAGCCTGCAATGAAAAAAAGTCCATACGTAGAACCATCAGCCCACTTGGGCATGTGCGGCATGCAGGGACATAATTTTTTGTGTTTTCGCATGGATGAAAACTTCAGGGAAGGAGCTGGGCACTGAACCAGTCGGGGGTGCGCAGGGTCTGAAGCAGATCACCTGCTGGGGCGTAGCGAAGGGATTATTTTGGGGGGGAGCATGGTTGAAATTCCCAACTTGCAAGCCGAGTTTTCCCAACTCATCGTGGGGGATCCCACCGGCTGTGAGGGGTCTGGGGGCGGAGCCCCCAGTCATCAGGGTCTGGGGCGTAGCAAAGGGATTATTTTGGGGGGAGCATGGTTCAAATTCCCAACTTGCAAGCCAAGTTTTCCCAACTCATCGTGGGGGATCCCACCGGCTGTGAGGGGTCTGGGGGCGGAGCCCCCAGTCATCAGGGTCTGGGGTGTAGCAAAGGGATTATTTTGGGGGGGAGCATGGTTCAAATTCCGAACTTGCAAGCCGAGTCTTCCCAACTCATCCGTGGGGGATCCCACCGGCTGTGAGGGGTCTGGGGCGGCACCCCAGCGGGGATCCAAGGGGCAAATCCCCTGCCTAGGGGTCTGGGGGCGGATGCCCGCAGAAGCTGAAGGCAAAATTTGGGGTTTATTTTGGGGGCAATATTCGTGTTCTGGAGATGAACCAAAAGCACATGCCAGGAGGGCTAAGCGAACTCCCCAGGTCACCAGTTAAATTGTAAAAAAGAACTATAGGGGGCGCAACCACAATTTCAGGGGTCTGGGGGCAACCACCCCCCAGCCGGGCCCAGGGGGCAGCGGCCCCTGACGAGCTTTTCCACATCGGCAGCAGAGCGCCAAAACTCAATTAGCCCGGGCTAAAGTATATTTAGCCCGTGCTAAAAATATTTAGCTCGAGGCCAAATCAGCAAGCGAAATACATGTAAATACATATTTAGCGCAGGGCTAAATCCTTTTAGCACGGGGCTAAATCAATTTTGCAGGAGTGCTAACTTTAGTCTCGTGCTTACTAGTTCGAGTGCTAACTTTAGCTGTGCAATCCATTTTGGCCGGAGGCCTTAGCCAACAAGCACGGGGCTAACTTTAGCACGGGTCTAAATTGGCTCGAGGCTGTGCAATCCACCCCAAGTGGTGTTTGGTAGAGAGCACTCAATCATAACTGCAGCTGAATAACACAAATCATAACTGCAGCTGAATTTCCAAAAGCCTGATTAATTTGCTGCATGCTTTCATGCTCCGGTGGAAATGGACAAAAACCATTTTCTAATCAAATTCTCAGTTTTATTTTTGATTTTCATTTTTGGCAACAGTTCCAAAATTCTGAGCGAATTTCGCACAGGTAGTTTTTTTCCAGCTGGCATTTCGTTGTTTCTGGGTTGTTGTTGGCCAATAAAACAAATGTCCCTGACACCCATTGATGTCTACTTGTACCACGCAAGTGAAGGAAAATTGCCAATAATTTTCATTTTCCTGATATGTCTTGTTTTGACGTACATGGTGCTTAAATTGTTGCTTTTTTCGCAAATATTCGCCAGTTCAATACGCACGAAACATCTTCCTGCCATATCTTCCTTCCTGGACTAGCAAGAATAATGCGGTTGGCGTCATTGTGCAGTGAAAAGGAGCAGCTTGCTTTTAGACAAAGATGCGAGCGAGAGGCTGAATTTCGTTCCGAGGTGTGTTTTCTTGGGTATAAGTTTTCTCGCTTCTTTCCATTTGGCATATTTGGGCATTTTTAATTTTGTTCATCTTTGGCCTGAATGTTGCCATGTGAGAATTTAAAGTGGCTGCAAAGTTTCAACATGGGATCGTTGAAGTTACGCAAATCAACACCAATATTTCCATCCCCGGATGCGTGGGTAATCTACCACATATTGCATGTTCGGCACGGACAGCGCAAATATTGTGTTACAAGTTGTGTGAAAAAGGTGATCCTTCTGATTTTGAGAAATGATGAAAGAACCAGTAGAAAAATTCCAAAAACGTGCCCACGGCTTGAGAAAAAAATGAAATTCGAATTTTAGCAGGGACTGGATTGGATTTCCCTGAAGATCTGGCATTGGTGATCCATCCATGGAAATGTGGATGTGGTGAAAAAAATTCTTGACCTTCCCTTTCATTGAGACCATAAGCAATTTTCCGAATTTTATTAAGCAATCTCTCGGAAACAATATTTGAGGAACTTTGGCTGCATTCTGCTGGGAATATATTTGTAAGTAGGTAATTATTCCACTCAACTTCTTGTAATTTTACCCCAATACCCACAATGAGAACAGGTGACACAATAATTGAATACATAATTAACACAGCTGCCACCCTTCCAGGGTTGCACTGCAATCCAACAACAGACACTCAGCAAGTGAATTCATGTGCCTACCAGCATAGGGCCTATCTCTTTAAACACAGGGCTATCAATATTGCTTCACTGTTCCGCAGTCTTGCACTTCATTCATTTTTCTTGCTGCATTCAGCTCGATGCATTTTCCCTGCTGCATTCAGATCAAAAAGCTTCACCCTTCCACTCCATTCATTTTCCTCGATGCATTTTTCATACCCCATTCAGAGTGTGGTTTGGTGTGGGTTGGAAAGAGCAGGAATATGACGGTTGTGGGGTCCCTGTTTTATTTTGTTGTTCTCTGTAACTTGCTGGGGTATGCAAATTCTCAAATGCATATCTATGCAGCTTTTGCCTTGCGATTTTGCATTGCGATTAAAGGCTGTGGCTGGGTTGGATGGGCAGAGATAATCACTGCTTGCTCCGGAGACAGATTCGAAAATGTCTCCTGCCTTTCGGGTTCGGAATGAGCCTGCAGTGAGAAGGAAGAAGGTGGTCACTAATTGGTTGGTTGTCTGATGGTTTAGCCTGCTCAGCAGCAACAGGCCCAACCACGTCCAGTTTGAGGCGTAGTCTACGTAGGCAGCCGCCTATGCATTGCAAGCCAAATAGGACGCTAAAATGAAAATCGGAATTGGTGAAAATGAAAAATCACCCTCAGCACACAATTGAAGGGGTGGGGAGAATAAGGGCGCAAGTCGCATTTTTTCAAAAATCGTTTTTTTATATTTTCTGACTATATGGACAAGGGCACATCTGCCTGTACTGTCAGATTTGCCCTATCCCCACTGGTTTTTATGTGCCCTTATCCATTTTTGCTCTCACTGGTTTTTTGTATAGTTGTTAAGGGCATTTGTGTAAAGGTTTTTCTCTGGGTGAAGGCATTTATTTCAAAATGCTTTGTGTTACCATTAGTAAGTAGCTTCATTGTTGTTGGATAAAGGCACATTTAAAAAAGATCGGGAAGATGCATGAGTTCCACATCATTTCGTTATGGGCATTTCTAACATCTGCCCCTGGTTGGCCCTATTGACATTTTTTGGTTTGGATGTTTGGATAAGGGCATTAGTAACATTGTTTTGGAATAGGGCATTAGATTAGTAACATTGTTTTGGAGTAGGGCATTAGTAACATTTGCCCTAAATTTTTGCAAAGGGCATAGGTGAAACTTGTGAAAACTACTTTTCGTTTTTTCGAACGAAAAAAGGGGCATATCTGACATTTTTGGAAACTTTAAACTCATTTTTCTCAAAATGTTAAAAGTGCTACTTATGCCCTTATTCTTCCCACCCCTTCAATTATAGCAAAAATATTTTTTGCCATAATTGTGGTGGGGCCCAAGGGACTTTTCAAAGGGAGCATCGCCGGTCACCCCAAGATGCGTTATTCTATTGCTCCCCAAGTTATCCGTGGCCTCATTTTAAAGCTAATTTTGAGGTCATCGTGATCTTTTCAGATGGTAAAAATGATTTTGAAATGCATCATTCAAGAAGTAGGCCTAAATTCTTGTTACGTGCGTGCCAATAATTGCGATCGATGCATGCCATTTTGTGTTGTGCAAATCTTCGTTTGAAGGTTTACGTTTCTGTTAGGGTCTTTCCTAATTTTTTTTCAAAGAACCCACTGGAGATGATCAGTTTTGATTTCTGTTCATTAGGTATGTGTTTATTCTATCTTGCAAAGGAGAGATCAAAATGATGCCGGAATTTGACAAGTTTTTTTCAAGTTTGTTGGCCAAAATGGACACCGAAAATAGTGGTGTTTTTAAAAATTAAAAATTGGTCACCGCTATGTGGCCAATCCAGCCCTGGTCAAATTGGTGTAAAAATTGTTCAAAATCGGACCCAAAATGCATTTCTGAAATCGCAAAAGTTGAAACGCTTCTGGGGGATTCTGCCTCACAGACCCCTGATCTGTTCCTTTGACGCCTGCTCAGGCACGGTACCCCGCCTCCCAAGGAAACCCATCCCGCAACCCATGGGGATTCACTCCTTTGAAGTCCGCATTATGCTACCAAGTTCCGCATTTTGGCCGATTTCATATGCGATGTCATCATAAAAGTGTAGGCCTGTAGGCTGTAATGCTGTCTGTCAGTAGGTATAATGCATTGCAAAATACAAACAACACGCAACAGCTAGTTTGTCCCTTCTGAGACTTGTGAGCAATATCTTGAGTGGGTCCCTGAAAACCAGAGGTGCCAAAACAATTTCTCGCCTGTGCCAAAAAAATTGCTGAAACTGGCACTGGCTGCAGAATAAACAGAGAAGCATGGATAAACATATTTATCTGAGTGCTTTTCATTTGTCAGGATTCGAGAATGCCATTTTCTCATGATGTTAAATTCCAAAAGACAATTGGCACAATGCTATTCTCCAGAAATCTTTTTTTCCATTTTAACAGGGGTGAGAGACACTGTTGACCCTGACTCTGCACCACAGTCTGCTTGTCTTTTAAATACGATCCATTTGTTCTTAGCATGCTTTTATACTTTTTAACAGGCCCAATCTCTGATTTTCATGACATTTATTTAAAATGGAATATGTCCAACTGGAAGACTGCCGCATTCACTAATGACCATTGACAACTTTGCATGAAATACTTAGTCATTTTCCGATATTTTACCATTCCATCTCTTTTTGCTCTTGTTTTTCAGCCAACTGCAATTGCACCTGTTCTGGTAATAATTCCCACAGAGACAAGCATCCTAGCATCCAAGAACAGCAGGGAGGACATAGGCATAAGGAGAAGATGCTTATGAATCTCTGTCATCCTGATTTAAATTTCTGCTCAGTCTCTTCGTCACATGCCAGCCAAGATGGCTACGATATCACCAGCATATTGGGGGGCTGTGGGCGAATGGCCGGAGGCAGGACCACTCAACCTGGACCTGGATTCATGGTTGATTATTTTGTAAAGCCACCGGTTAAGATCTACATTTGGTTCAAATGTCCTGTTAACGTCTCTACAATTGTCATTCACGTTGAGGTTTTGTCACAAAAAACAACACATCTGTCGATGTCTGTGAAATCATCCAACGTCTGTTCCTGCAATGAGCAGCAAGATGGCAGTGCTGGGAGAAGCAGGAGAGGATGCTTGTCAACTGCTACTCTGCCATGCCAGTCGGAACTGGAGATTGTTTATCACATGAACTTGGGCAACCAGGAAACAGCAAACATTGCAGTTGTGGAGAACATGCGATTCAGAAGTCAATTTATTTCAGCTGAATCTGGAGATGCACCTATGCCATCGTCTAGTCTGAAATCAAATCCCAACTGCGTCTATTACTCTCTTCGGAATAAAGGACGCGCCTTCTCGTCTGTTAAGTTTGTTCAGCTTGATTTGATGAGGACGCGAATGTCGAGTGTTCCATGTTTGAAAAAGATTGAGGTTTGGGGACAACCGTCAGCGTGTTGCCCGAGATTAACCTATGTCAGACTGAAAAACATTTGGAAGAGTGTTGTCAATGCTGGTTCTTTGACATGCACCCTTCCTCCTTCCAAACATTGTCCACCCACACCCGTTCCAAGCACAGAAGAGCCTGATGATGTCCCCGAGGAGTTCATTGATCCAATCACACTCAACATCATGGCACTGCCTGTTCTACTTCCCTGCGGTAAGACAATCGACGCCTCGACCTTGGAAAAGTGGAATACAGAACAAGCTGTCTGGGGAAGGCTTCCATCGGATCCGTTTACGGGTGTGGAGTTTGGCAGTGACGTTAGGAAAACCGGCAGGCCCCTGCCAAACACTAGCCTGAAATTAAGAATTGATTCTTTTTTGGTTCTACACTGCAACGACCGGCATCTGAGGAATGTGCCACGCACTCTTGGATCTTCAAGATGTCAACGTGATCCTGACAGCGGCAATGCCAGTGCCAGACTACCTTCCATGCGCATAGTCACAGATGCACACAGTCAGCCCAATCATGAGGATATCAACAGGTCAACATCTTTGCCATTGATTCCCTCACTAGCATCATCCACTTCCCTGCCGTCTGTTGATTCAAAGTGCAGAAATCACGAGGTTTTAGTTCAAAGTTGTATTGATGATGCCATAAATGATGCCCTGCTTAGGCACTCAAACTCTGTTCCTCAACTCCTCTCCAACAATCAGACCGAACTGCAAATGCATTGTGGCACTTGTAACAGAACGAGGAGCAAAGGTGCTGCTAATGAGGATAGCATCATTGGGGAGAATCTGAGATTCTATAGAATTGATGCTTGTAGACACTGCATATGCTATGAATGCCTTGTTTCTAGTCCTGCCAAAAATGATAAAACCTGTCAATTGTGTGGCAAACAGTTCACGAGCAAAAATGTTCAGCGGGTACGATAGCATATACTTGTTACTTTACCTAACCAGTTAACGTTTCTTTTTTTGCGTAGTGAAATTCATTTGCTGCTCGGATGCACTTTTTGTCTCCTTTTCCATGAAATGACTTCTTTGCCTTTTCTTCGGAGGATGCCTCTGCTGATGTCTCTGTCTGATGATCAGAGTCGATGTTCGATGTGAGGGACTGGAAATTTCCCGAGTATTTATTTTCCAGTAAAAATTGAGACATTTTCTGGGAAAATGGAAATTTTCCATGGAAAATTTGGGATTTTCCCAGTAAAATTGGGAAATTTTACGAGAAAATGGGATATTTCTAGGGAAAATTTGGAATTTTCCCTAGAACAAGATTTAAAACATGCATTGAAGCAGTTGGATAGTGATGACAGTGGTATTCCTGATATGTTACGAGTACCACCGTTAACTGAGGTTGAGGTGAAAAATTGTAGTGAAAACCATATTTCTGGTCTGGTTGTTATTGGATGTTTTTTTAAGGTGGAACCGAAGGCACACCTGATCCTCATCTTACGGTGACAGGCTGAAAACAAATAAAAAAAAGCCAATTGCCAAAAATAAAATGCAAAAAAGCCTCAATGACCTGAACTCCTACACAGACAGAAGCAGAACATAACCAACGAAAAAAAAACGAGTGGCAATCGGCAGTCGCAAACAAAATACTCGCACAAAGTTCTTTTTCGTCTTCATTCTCACATCCAAGGTTCTTATTTAATCTCACAACGATCTTTTATTCTTCTATCTAACTAAAAAGTGAATTACCTACCCAGGAACTGAATTCTGACTCTAACTTTAAAAAAGCACTTTTGACTTCAACCTTCTGGTTTGATTTTTTTCTGCATTTTTGTTGCAATTATCAAAGAATGTGTCACCAAAGTTGGTTGTCATCCACAATCACCAGTGCAATAATTATATGATGTCAAAGATAAAGACCATCACCAGTCCAAATGTATAAATGGCAAGAAAATTTCCCAGCAAATTTTGGGGCACATGCTTCCCATTTTTTTCTAAGAAATTTCTTATCTGGGAAATTTCCTGGGAAAATCAGAATTTTCCAAAAATGAATGTCTCAGTGAATGAGTTGAATTTTCCTGGGGACTTGAACAGCACCATTCGGAGTGCATCTAATTCTTTCCTCGGCCTGATAATGATCAGGGATTCGGAAAGGCAGGGTTGTTACCAATTTTTCTGTGAAAAATTCTCTGAGTTTTCCAGGGTTTTCAGTCCAGATTTTCTGGGGTTGTTGCAGGCTCCACTTCCCCTTCACCTCCCCTACCACTATCCTATCCACACTATATCAGAAATCATTTCATATTTTTGGTCATTATCAATCGAAATTACATACACATATTATACTTGATTGCAAAAAATCAGTGGGGTGGGAAAGTGGATTGCAAATCCATTTTGTAACAGTGGAAAAGCTGACCAAGCCATTGATGCAGATCCTGATTTTTTCTCTCTTAAAAAAAGGAACAGTTTAACTCAAGCTCATGTTAGATTAGCAACCACAAGTCTCCACCCCCAAAGCGAACAGAAACACATTCACAAAAGCATAAAAAAACTTAAGACTTGGAACATGGAAAGAGCAACCTTAATTTCCTTAACTGAAAATGTCTTGGAAAATGAGATTGACAAATTATAATCCTGGTAGGTTACAAATGATCCAGATCTTGAATGGGTTCGATTGCCAAAAAATGCACCAACAAGTGAAAGACTAGAAGGACCCATTTTACCTTTCATCTCTTTTTGACAATTTTCACCCAAAACGGTTGTCACGATGATAAAATCATTGGTAACCTGACCTCGAAGTACTTCATGACAGGAATGAACCATACCTACCGTTTCATTTCTTTTTTCATTTCAAACCAGAAGGTTGAAATTTGGCACATCTCGCACGTACCAACTTGTCTCTTGTCTGACTGGAAATTGGCACCAACCAAATATGCTCACATTTTGCTCATTGCATTCATACAAACAAGTCATTGTGAAGAAGATATTGGCAGGTTCGCAAATATTGGTTTGTTCCCATGAAAAGGTTAAACGGACCTCAAGAAGGCTATTGACAGTCATTGTGGCAGCATTTCTGCATGTTTTCCATCATTTTAGCATATCACTCGTGGAGTGTTGCATCATTGGCACGATGAAACAAATTTTGTGAGATTTGTCTGAACTGAACGACAATAAACGATTTTATAACAAAGTTTGCCTCAGATACAGTTACTCGTATGTACGAATGAGATGCTTGGCATCAAATCATAGAAAATCATGAATTTGGCGAAATTTCATGAAACTTGACTTTTTCACGATTTTACCATGAATGAACCATGGTAAACAGGAATCTGAAAACAGATCTCATTTACATGGTATAGTATTTGTGCTGTGACTACTAACGCGAGGGCACCTTTACAGCGGATGCTAAAAAATGAACAGTTTTTGAGTTTTTCTTCTGTAAGGGTTTTTCTGCAAATATTGGCCCACATCTCCACTGTCTGTCCATGTAAAAAGATAAATTTTAAAAAACCATGCTGGTTGGCTGATGTTCTCAGAATTT
>JASGXE010017579.1:0-10546 GCA_030068105.1 Sinentomon sp. SZTP_YWyxl
ACATAAACGTTTTTTCAGTGAACCGCTTCATCGGATTTTGACAGGATTTCGGAATCTATCTGACCTTAGCGGCTTTTCCTAAGTGATTGGAACAATATTTGTTGAAATTATAAGCATCCTCGTATATGTTCCTTACCGTTACGAATTAAACTATCAGAAGAAAAAGTAATTCATATTCGGTTGCAGTTCTGAGTACCTGCCGACATCTTAAAAATGCTGAACTGGAACAGATTTCACACACTCTCAAGTTACCAAAATAGGATAGAAAGATGGGGACGTCGTAGGTAGGATAGGATAGGGTAGGATTGGTGTGTTAGGATAGTTTAGATTCGGTTGGTCAGGATAGGTTAGGTTTAGTTAGATTTTAGTATATCTTACGGTAATGGTTTTAACTCGTTCAGTTCAATGTCGGCAAGTATTCCGAACTGTTACCCATATGTCCTGCGGCGTTATTCGGTGAACCAACAATTTTTGAAAAAAGCTGGAGCTTTTGGGGTCTCTCCCAACACGTTTATCAAGGTAACTTCCCATTGCAATCCCGCTGAGGTTACCGTCCCTGGCGCTTTCTTAATTACTCTGTTGAAGAGAATACGAATTTGTACGCTTTTTCATCTAACCACATTTGTAAAAAGTCCCGAAAACAGTAAATACAGAGAAATTCTCAACAGAGCAAGCGGCAAGAATAGGGGTACTTTAGAAGGTTTTGACAGGTCAGAATAGTCAGGTTGGGTTGGGACACGGTTCTTTTTCGCGCTTTGATCGCACAAAAACAGAGACACGCCCGCTTTATAAAATATGTTATTGGCCTAGTTTTTTCTGCCGAAACAATTACAACGATTGTAATTAGTCATGTTCTATTCGCTTTGATAGTAATATTGTTGTAGGTTGGCTGGCAGCGGATTAGCTTATCCTCACACGTTCCGCCATAGCAGGAGGAACAGTTTCAACCCCAACACCCTGAATCACATTTGCAGTCAAACGTTCGTCAGTCGGCTTTGTAATTTCGGGTGCAGATGGCAATGCTCTTCTGAGCAATTCCCACCAACGATAAACTTTCCAGTTCATGGACAATCTTGAAATTAAGTATTTTTCTGGCCAATGATTTCGTGAAGTCTCAACATATGTGCCATCGGAATGCCAAAAAAATATAATCAGACTCGCCATTCCCATAATTATACCAACCCTAAAAGGCCCCGAAGGGTCCGTGTGCGGCATATGAGGCATAATGGGCTACAAAATCTCATCTCACTGTTCGGTTTTTTCATTTTGGAGTTCCTCGAACAACCAAAGGCAACACCTCTCGTGATAAAATGTATCAACTGTGTTCACCCAAAAATCCCAAAATTTCCCCAATGGAAAGCCAATATGTGCCTCAATGTCATCGCACCGGCTTCTATTTTATGCACGAGTGTTCCTCAGACAAAGCCAATAAAACATTTCAGGAATAATACTAATCCGGCCCTTTTTCCATGACCGTACCCAAATTCAACGAAATATGCGCTGGAGAGGGATTTGTGGCCCCGCATCTCGGGCAGCATAAAATATCCGATCGTCACGCCCCATTGGTCATCATTGGACATGGAGTCATTGATGCTATCGAAACACAAAACGCTTTTGCTGCTCCAATCAACCATTTGGAAGATAGTATGCCCCTTGAACCTCCAAATTTATCCAATGTTGTGCACATTATGGATTCAATACACCGTTGCAAAAGGACCCACTTTCCCGAATTTAAAGGATACATGTCTTCAAAATTGTGGGTCGCAGCAAGTCCCTTGATGTTTTATGTGCAGCTAATGTTCATGAAGCCCTGCAGAAACAGGGGCTGCACAAACGCAAATTCTAGGCGGCTTGAAGGGGGCACCTTAGACACCCTCAGGTGCGTATATTCAAGGAGTTAAGGTTGCCTTTACCTATCGTAGGGAAATAACAGTTTGGAGCTCATTTTAGGGAATGTCTTTTTTTTTGTGACATTTGTCTCCATTTATGCAAAATGGAGCCTATGCGATCACATTTACTGAACCCCCATGGGTTCCCGTGGCCCAGTTTTGGTATTTTTGAAGGCGATACCTGGGGGTGCGTGGTTGGATACCATTTCGGTATTCAACACATCTGAATCGCGTCGACGCATGAGAGAGGCAGCACGTTTTTGAAATTTCTGAACATTTTCAGAATTTTCATTTAAGTGAAACTCCTGCCGACTTTAATGATATGTCAAGTTTGAACAATATTTTACCTTCCTCATCAATCACCCCAACGGTTCGGAGATTTATCTGCCTGGCTTGGAAGTTGTGATGTCGACAATGTCGTGCGGCGAGTATCTTGTATTGCATTATTAAATTTACCTACACCTGTCTGTTTTCACTCTAAAACTTCGATGTACCTATCTAAATTATCTAAATCTACAAATTTTCAAACTTGCAACAAAAACAAATGTCCAATGAATGCCTCTGACCTGTTGTTTAATAAAAAAATTACCGAAAAAATGCTTCTGTTGGTGTTTATTGGAAGCACAATGTGGACCTCGACTCTGTGCAAATGCATTAGTTTACTTTCATGTCTGGTAATAAACGCTCCTTGGATGGATCCAGAAAGCAAGACGGAATATGGAGCACAATTCCTGCAGAATTATACTTTGTTTCTCACGCAGCTAGCTTCAGAAGCTACTTTGCAGACCCAAATTTGGCGCATCCTTTTTAGCAGTGCAAAACGTGCACAACAGCTGTGTCCCGTTCATCAAGCAGTTGCCGGCCAGAAACTCGCATATTTGCCGCCGATGAAATCTATTGCATAATGCAGGATAACACAAACCTAATAGCCCACAGAGCTACAATTTCGTATCTGAGCACCGCTGCATGCAAGCATCTGGTCGAACGAGAATTTACTGTAATAAGTTTTTTCCACGGTGGAACTTAAGGGGACGAAGATATAACCACTACCAACCATGAAACAATTTGAAAAGAAACCATTCGCATCTCAGAAACAAAATTCCCTTTCTCGTCCACTGTATGTTCTGCTTGAAGTAACAATCTGAGAATAACCTCAAGTAACCAACAATCGAATCAATTTGAGAAGTGACCATTCGTCTCTCAGAAACATAATTCCATTTTGTCGTCGACTTTTTGTTCACTGAAGGTGCAAATTGAGACTACTCTATTGAGAATACTCCGTCCAAGCATGCTTGGACGCAGTGAAGAATAAATGTAAATTTACTGATGGCCTGGAAGCCACATGATGCCCACTTTTTGTAATTTAACTGATAGGCCTATTTAAGATTTCACGCTAACATGTTCGCAGTGCAAGTTACCTACATCATTTATATCTTCTGAATTCAATTTCTAACTGTTATAAGATACCTAAGAAACAGAATCTGTATTCTGAACAGTGTTGACAATGCACAAATCAGACCTTTCAGTTACCATGGCCTTGTTTTTGATAGCCTTGAGCAATTATCAAGAGGTCGGCTATTGCGCTAGATTGCTTTTCCTTTATCCAAGAACATCAAGCAGTCATCGTATCTTAGTTCGACCACTGATATCTGCACTCGCCGACAGAGGTCATAATGTGCCACATTCCTGACGTCACCACTTTGAGAAATGTCAACGAAATTAAATCTGCCTTGTATGGATTACAAAACATTGACACTAACACCGTAATTCGATTTAGCGAGGCGTCACTGTTTCAGAAAGTTGACATTATGGATGAATATTCAATTCGCTGTTGCTCAAAAATTTTGAAAGGCGATACGTTCTAAGGAGGCTCTTGCATCTTAAGGAACCCCGCTACGACTTGATACTGGTTGAAAATGGCCAGGCTTACCAAGGTGGCGTGAGTGCTTGGCTGTTGTTGGAAGTCTGTTGAAGATTCCATCGGTCATGATAACATCAAAGCAGCATCCATATACTTTCATTCACTTTTACAATTATCAATTTCGAACAATGACTTCCACAGTATCCTTTGGAGTCTGCTATCCCAGGCCTTTAAATATTATCATTGGGCCTATCTGGAAGAAATCGGTAAAACACTTCTCGAGAATTTTGGAACAGGTTGCAAGCCATTGGAGCGTATTCTTCAGGACACTACTCTCTGGCTTTTGGATAGCCACTTCAGCCACAGAACAGATATTATCAGGCCACCAATTTTACAAGAGTTTGCTGGCCTGCACATCGCACGTTAAACTAAAAATCAAATGCCGGAGGTAAGTCATGCTTTTTGTGAAAACATTTGACGATAGAACAAATCTCTGTTTTTCTTGCAGATACTATCGCCGATAGCTGCTGTTTCAAGTTGAGTAGTTTCCCAGATTGATGAAACGCAAACTTACAACTGTTTGCGCCCATGCGAGCGGACTGGTTCGCTTAGCATTTTGTTTTTCATTTTTTATGGTAAATATCACGTTTGAGTACCAAGTTCATTGAACAGCAGTCGTGGATACAGTCTAGTGCGAAGTGGGATGAGGGTGCAGTCGAGCGTTTGATATGGATCCCGGGAAGAGTTTCGGTCAATGTTCCCAGAAGCAGGGCCCCTTTCCAGTGGATATAGGGCCTATGTGATGAAGGCTCTGGTGTAACAACTCTTAATTTTTGGAATTCATTTGCCATTTCTAAATTCAGTAAAATTAATAGTTTTGGCCTGCTGGCCGATTGCCAGCAGGCCTGCGCATACAGGAAAAGTTCCTTTCAATAATGATTGTTGTTCGTTTTCTGATCTGCGATTCCAGATTCGCTTTATACTGCAGCACCTGGATGGAAAACTTCTGAACCGAAATTATCCGGTTTGCTGGCTACCTGGAATGACTCAAGTGATCGAGGTAACATCGCAGACTCCGGCGCGCATAGTCGGCGTTGCTGGAAATCCGACTGCCATTGCCCGATGAGAAACAATCACGGCAGGCTTCTCTGGTGCTTATGGTTCTTTATGGTGCTTGTCACTGTCGTTTTTGGGTTTGATTTTCAGCAAAATAGAAGATTTCCAAGAACAGTATATGGAAAATTCACAGCGGCTAATTTAGTGGATTCAGTGGTCGTAACTGTCGTGTTTGTCTGCTATCGACGAATAGATGGATGCACGGGCACACCCGATATCCCATTGTTCCCGTCTTTTAAAGCCAAAGGCAACCAGTTAGGTTTCCGCGGTAATGCCAATCTGTGTAGATAAAGGTTTCTCAATATGGAAATTCACAGGAATTTTGTTTGTTATACCGGTGTGTCAATGGCATTCCCCCTTTTGTTTCCGACTTGGAACACCGATCTCGCCAATCTCGGAAGGCAATCTTGGCCAATTTCTACGAGTGCTGCGAAACAGAGGTATATTCAAGTTCATCTTCTGCTTCCTTGACCAGTTTGGAGAAAACGTCAACCCCGTGTTCCCCTACCGGTTGCTGTTCTTCGCTGAGATTCTGGTGTAACCATTGCTTGGATCTTCCACCACAGGCCGGAATAATGTGCAAGATAGATCATTTTGAATGGCGCATTCGCAACCAGAAAAGGATTTGTTTGGCACGAAAGTCGACGGTAGAGGTGAGTGGAGACAAACAGCAAAAGTCAAGGACGCTCAGCCTACCCGCGATGCACACGGCCCCTAATTATTGGTTGGCAGTGTCTGTGATAAGACCAGAACGGGTTGAGAGGACATCGGCAGTGGAGCTTTCTTTTTGAGCCTGGAACTCCCCGTGCAAAATTTGACTTCCAAAATGTTAGAATCTTCACCATTTGCACGGTTATTCTTCCCGTCGATTGAGCTGTTGTCAACACCTGCGTTCAAGGCCTGTTCATTCAGGCGCAAAAATTACAACATTAGTAGTGATGGTACAGTAGTGAGGGAGAGCTGAGCTGGAGAAGAATTCTCTAAAGCGATTCTCTAATTCCCTGGAGCACGAGCTCATGGTCGACGATGAGGGCAGAAAAAAAAAGGTTCCCAGAGGGAGACGCGCAATGTCGCGTGCAGACGCCAACGTGCAGGACCGGGCCCGCACGCAGAGCGAGAAGTGCGAGCGCATGAGAGAGAGAGAGCGAAAGAGAAAAAGTCAAGCACTCTTATGAGCGCAAGCAGACATCATAACGTCGAGCGCGCATATAATCTTATAAAAGGGAGCACCTCATCATATCATCGTTCAGTTTGCGTACTAGTTTCTTGCGCTCAACATCTCAAAGCACACCATGGCTTCATCTCTAACGGATTGGATCAGATGGAGAGTCTGCTGTTTACTGTCGTCTCGATCGAACGAATCGTTGTCAGTTTTACGACGTAGCTGGAAGAAAATCGTAGCTATCGCAGCGATATGTGTTTTGATACTAATAGTCGTGGTGCTGACGTGGACTGTTTCGGTTCATTTTTATAATAGGATCGAGGATACATCTATCGATCAGAATATCACTACGATAACAACGACGACGACGACCTCTTGTTGTCATCCTCTCGGTCACAAACAGAACATTCTCGCGATATGTTGCACGAATCATTCTCATCTCTCGGAATCAGCTCGTGTGATCTTGAACAACACCGTAGAACGTGAATCGAGAAGAATCAAAACAACCAACTTATGTGATCTCCAGAAATCAGCTACACCCTCGTCGTCGTCGATATCGCTAAATCTAACACTTCTTCAGTGGCATAGATTAGCGAGCTATAATAGATGGATTGCGGGACAGTTTAAACCGATTCCCTTCGGCAAGAACGTTGATTGTTCGGCATCTAAGAACGATATTTGGAGTATCGGGAACGGATACACGATTCGTTTTGTTTGCGATGAAGAAATAAACGCCAAACTTCTCGAAATACGGGAAGACAGTCGATCATCTGTAGCAAATGACACTAATAATAGTCTTCCTGTTAGTATATTCATGGACGCGGTTGGATGGTTTCGTGCCTACTCTCTCCTCGATTGGATAAATAATCATTACGATAATGGCTGCAAGGAAGGATCTACAACATTTACAGACCAATATTCCTCCAGCGGAGGAGGAGAAGAAGAAGGAGCAGGAGAGCGGGTCAGCTCTTGCAAAGAAGAGAATTGAAGATCTTGCAGCTCAACTCTACTACGAGCCCAAAGAAGTTGGCAGTTTCGGAGGACAGTATCCGTTGCTCCTTAGAATCGGACAGTCCGCTCTAAAAACGTTGACATCCCCTATTCGTCGTTCTTTGGTGAAGGATTGGCTCAGCACCCAGGACACCTACACTCTCCACAGACCGGCTCGTTACAAATTCCCGAGGAACAAGACGTTAGCTCGTGGGATCGACGATCAATGGCAGATAGATCTTGCGGACATGCAGAACATTTCCAAACACAATAACGGATTCAAGTACCTACTGATGATCGTCGATGTTTTCTCGAGATACGCCTGGTCGGAACCGATGAAATCGAAAAGACCGAGCGAGGTCGTTCGTGCATTCGAGTCCGTGCTGAAACGCGCTGCTCCGAGAAAACCGAGGAAAGTGGCGAGCGATCTCGGTGGAGAATTCATCAACAAAACCTTTCAAGACTATTTGCAAGATAGAAGCATCTACTTTTTCCCGATATATAGCGATAAGAAAGCGGCTATCGTCGAACGTCTAAATCGGACCATAAAAGAACGTCTCTGGCGCTACTTTACTCGTTTCAACACTTTCACCTATTTGAAAATTTTGCCCGACATCATGCATTCGTACAATAACAGCGTTCACAGAAGCATCGGTCGTCCACCGGCAAAAGTCACCGTCGGTCGTGTGGAAAATCTCGTACGAAAGCACCAGTACGGCGAGGAAGCATCGATCGGTGACGGAGTAAAGGGAGACGACAATAGTACTCTTCCAACCAAATATCGAGTTGGCGATTCCGTGAGGATAAGCAATAGCAGACAGAATCCGTTTGCCAAAGGATACTGGGGAAAGTGGTCCGAGGAAATATTCAAAATTGCAGCGCTGAAAACCACTCAAACTAGACCGACGTATAAGTTGGTAGACTTGTCCGGGCAAGAGACTATAAAAGGTTCGTTTTACGACGAAGAACTTCAGAAGGTGCCAGATGTTAACGAAGAGAAACTCTATGCAGTGGAGAAAGTGCTCGCCAAGAAGAAAATATCAGACGTGCCTCACGTTCTAGTGAAGTGGAGAGGTTACCCGTCGTCAGCAAACACCTGGATAAAGAGCAGCGAATTGAAGAGAATACAGATAGACAGATAGACAGAGAGATGCCTAACGATTTTTTCGTCGTCCTGCCGAGCACAGCAAGTAGCGGCATCTACAAACGGAACACTCAGTCCAATTACACTACCAAACTCGCACAGCCGATAAGTCTGGCATCTAGTACCAGCAACAAAGACGAATCGGGAGTTGGTTGGGAGGTAGCCCTCGTCGAAATTCATCTTCCACGGACGTGGGACAATGTGAATAGCGATAACAACGAATTTCACATTCGTCATCAGATAAGAAAGGTGTCCATGAAGACACAACCCACACATCTGGTCGAAAATCCCTTAGAGATAGTTTTGGATTTCCGGGACGTGCCACGACACCCGTCATCGCTCAGCTTAGAGATAACGCGATTCCAACTAAACTGAAGAAGCATCTTGCCATAGCCTACAACATGGAGACTACTGTGCTAACGTTCGAATTGAAAACTCCATCAAGGATCACGTTTGACCCCGACTCGATCGCTCAGGAAGAGTTCTGGGCAAAGATCCTGCAATCTTCTAAATTAGCGAAGGAAGGTCTCACCGAGGCAACGGCGATCAAGACTCCTCTGTTATCGTTTCCCGATTTCAGACCGCAGAGGTTCTTCATCGAACCTTACATCGAGACTCATACCAAGACGATCGAAGAAGAAAAGACCGCCACAACCATCAAAAAACTCAGCATCCCAAACGGCAATTACAATAGCGTTAAGGAACTGATAAAAGCGATGTTAGATGAGATTCCGCTGCATTTTCGTGACGCTTTCGTCTTCAAGGAAAAGCCACCGAATCATATATTTCTGCAAATTAAAGACCCTCAGTTGTTCGGTGTGAGATGGCCAAATCACAGCACGGGGAAGGGTTTAGGTGCGATGCTCGGATTTGAATCGTCCAACTGGAATTTCGCTCTAGCCTCTCAAGAGAGTCAGTATCAGGTCGACCTCGATAGAGGTATCCACGGTATTTACGTCTACTCGGATATCATCCTTCCCCAAATAGTTGGCGATCATCAAGCTCCACTGCTCCGTGTGATATCACCAGCGAGGCAGCATCTGGAAGATGTAATCGCCTACCAGTTCGACAGACCCTACTATCTCCCGCTAGCTCGTCACTGGTTCGAGACGATCACGATCAATATAAGGACGGATTCTGGTGATTTCTTGCCATTCAAGTCTGGTAAGACCTTGTGCAAACTGCATTTTCGAGAGAGAAGTTCTTCCAACCAATAGCGACGAGTCAACGCCATGCGTCAATCGTTTTCGGCAGTGTCCCCGTTTCAACAACAACAGTATCGTCGGTACTACGTGGGTCAGATCGGCGGAGCGGGCATTCCTCATTTTCGAGGACCTGTGTACCAGCGCGGAGCTGGGTTGGGAAGCATATTCTCCGCAATCGCCAGAGGAATCAGTAGTCTGCCAAAGTGGGTGAAAACCGGCGCCAAGCTACTCGGCAAACAGGCTCTATCGACTGGGACGCAGATAGCTAGAGATTACGCTTCCGCCGAAGACGCCGAAGCTGGTCGTAAGCAGTTATCAACATCCGCTCGGAGACGATTGAGAGAGGGTACAGGAGAGCTTCTCGAAGGCATAGGCTCCAGGCTAAAACAAAAGAGCCAAAGTGGAGGTCGTCGAAAAAGAAGAAGAAGAAGAGGAAGCAGAGAAACCGGTTATCACGTTCTTCCTATAAAAAGGAGGAAGACAACCAACAAGAGCAAGTTCGCATCGAGTTTTCTTCGCAGACGCATCTCTTCAAGAGGTAAGAAGAAGAAGAAGCAGCAGCGACAGCAGAATAAGAGGAAGAGGAAAAGTAGTGCTCGAAAGGTTGATATATTTTCCACATCCTAAGTTCACCCACCACTCGTCATCATGACTACCTACGTTCATCATCACTCGGACGACTGCGCTCTCTCAGAGCTTGATCTCTTCGCAGTGCCTCCAACTCTGACTCAGATCGAAAAGACTAGCACCGTCACGTACCTACCGATAGCTTCCATACAGGATAGTCCAACGCTAGAGTTCTTCGTCAGCGGATCCGGCGAAGAGTACATCGATTTGAGCCGGACGACACTCAACGTTCAGGTAAAAATCGTCCACGCAGCGGATGGACGAGCGTTGGATCCCGTCAGAGATAATGTCGCTCCTGTCAATAATTTCCTTCACAGTCTATTCTCTCAAGTGGACGTATTTCTAAACGATCGTCTGATTAATGCCAGCAACGATACTTATCCCTACCGTGCTTACCTGGAAACTCTGCTCAATTACGGTCGAGATGCAAAAACCGGTCAGCTGACATGTGCGCTGTGGTATAAAGATACCGCCGGAGAGATGGACAACAAGACCGTTTCCACCACCGTCGTAGCAGCAACGACGCCGACGAGCCGAAAATCGACATCGACG
>JASGXE010017580.1:0-10117 GCA_030068105.1 Sinentomon sp. SZTP_YWyxl
GTTGATAAATTCGAAAAAACAATTGCGATTGAATTCGATGCGCCACTGCAAAAACTCCTGACATGCCTCAATTCGTAAAAATGATTCACAGAGAGAGTAAAGTCAATTGCAGTTTTTGACATTATAATTTTGAATCATGCACAAATTCCGTCGCCGATGAGTGCCATCGCTGAGGAGCAAAATAAAAAAAAAACAATTGATCTCGATTCCATTTTGAAAGAGTTCACAGCCTCAGCCATCA
This sequence comes from Sinentomon sp. SZTP_YWyxl, assembly GCA_030068105.1. Classification (NCBI taxonomy): domain Eukaryota; kingdom Metazoa; phylum Arthropoda; class Protura; order Sinentomata; family Sinentomidae; genus Sinentomon; species Sinentomon sp. SZTP_YWyxl. The sequence goes on from JASGXE010017580.1 coordinate 242, forward strand.
GTCAAGATGCAGGAATACTAATATCAGACGAAATGTTGCATCCCCTGCTTTTTCATCATTGCCTGCCCCCGCCCCCCGGTAAAAGACAAGACAATCGGAAACGACGTTGACATCATTGATTTTCTTCAATGCGAGATCAACCCAGTGATCTCCATTCAAACTGGATAACAATGAAGAAGCGACAGCGGCCTGGCACCGCTGTTTCTCTGCTGGGTTTTCTCGTGGCGGGCAGAAAGAGGAGAATCAGCTTGGCTCCACAGCGGCAGCCTTTTTTCAAACGCAGCCAATGTCTGAAAGAAGCGAAAGCTCAATGAAGCAACGAGCAGAGTTTTGGCCTTATGGCAAGACCTCCTTCCTGGAAACATTTCGTGGATTTTGGATAGAAACTGCAAAAGTTAAGACAAATTTTTATTGCCTCTTCATCATTCTCCCGTCTGGATCCAGATCATCCAGCAGAATGATCTGGATCAGATCCAGATCATTCTGCCCTCCGAGAGAGCGTTCATGAGAAGGAAGAGGTGAAAGAGACCGATACAATGCGGCTCTGCTGAAAGTGAAAAAGCAACCAGAGTCGAGAGTTGAACCAGGCGTGTTCGTCCTGGTACGTTTTTATGGCTCGCTCTTCTGGGAAATTTGGCCACCAAATACTGCACCAAAAATGAGCCCCAAAATTCCATCGGCTTTCAGGCACCACTTCCAGATCAGTCGCTCGAGGCTTTGCCCCATGAAACCACGCAACAGAGGCGCCCCTGACCTCAATGCGAGGCCACTCCCCGGACCCGCCGACGGGACTGTTCCCAGATCCTTCACTTGAAAAGCCTCCACGCAAATAACTCAAATGGCCGCCCCCTGCCAGCACGTCGTGCAGTGGACAAATTCAGCGATGCCAATCAATTAGATGTTGGAAAATTGATTGAAAACTTCTTTCCAAACGAAAGAAAAAAAACATGAAAAAATAAACTAAAAATGAAAACATGAAAATAAAGAGATTTCACAGACATCCATTGAATGAAGTTGATGGAGAAGTTTCCGTTGAATATAGAGCGGAGTTGGGCTACTATTATGGGGCATTGTTCTCCTTGCGAGGCCAAGTTGTGCAACAAGGTTCAAGCCGAGCCACCGGCCGCATGGTTGTCAGCTTAAGATGGCAAATGAAGAACAAGTCGCTTTGTTCCGGTTTTTGGCAACTTCGGTTACGGCGACTTCGATTCTTCAGCGGCCTCGGTGGTGGGTAGGTTTTAGGCTTAAGGAGAATCACCTCAAATGTTGGTTTTTTCGATCGCAATTTCCGCGAAAACGGAGATATCTCCATTACCCACCTGTTCACACACCCCCAAATGTGGCTTCACCGAATCGCAAGAAGACTGAGGTCTCAGGCCCCATCATCCGAGACACGAAGAACGCATGCCTGCTGAAAAAACGGCCCTCCAACCTCTCTACTCCTTCCCGCAGAAAACCACCCCTAAAACGGAAGCCAAGGGATGGATTTCAGTCGGATCACTTGTGGTGCCTTCAGATCAAGGAAATGAACAACTTTGTAATATGGACCTCCGAAGCACAGTTCCGGAGATAATGCGCAGCATAGAAAACAACCCTAACTACCCTTCCCCTAAAAGGGTGTGTCCCTTTTATATCCCTTAAATTTTTTAATTTAAAATATAATTAAAATATAATAAAATATAATAAAATCAAATGTAAAAAATATATATCCCTTTTGTATCCCTTAAATTTAGGAGAACCCAATGGAACCAAACGAAGCGCAAGAGAACCAGGCTCCAAAACCTCCATTGCACCACAGTTGTAGGTGCAGCCGTTTTCGCGGAAATTTTGCGATAAAAAAAACAACATTCGAGGTGACTCACCCTGTATATGGAAGTGTTACCAAATGTATGGTTCATACTCAGTAGCAGAATGCTTTCCGGAAATCTTTCTCTTTCTCTGCTTATCATGATAAGAAAGCAAAACACTTTGCGAAAATTTTTCCGTGGGTACCTCGCTGCGGTATTTAACTCAAACTCACCAATTTTTTGGCTTTGTGACACAAAAATTCGCTGAAAAAGAGCGTCACCATGATTCAACATTGCTTTCGTTCCATTGCAATAGATTTAGTGATGCCTTTTGTAATTGTATCTTCGTTTACATTTTACATGCAGATCGATCAATCTCTGAGAGTTAAGTATGTGTTGTTCGTACCTATTGCATGTGATGGCAGAAACATTCGAGTATAAGTGATACCTATCCATGCCGTCCATCTTTAGCATCAGGCGGTGTCTCTCATCGCCTCTTTCACGCAGACTCTTTCGCCAATTCATTTCCAAATCAAATTTCAAACCAAAATCGTTTGCACGCTTTTTTGCTTCTCAGTTCTGATATGAATTTCAATATTACGGGCCACCACATTGTCCAATTTCGCAAAAACTCGGATCGGACTGGATCATGTGGGATCGTATCGTGTCGGTTCCGATGTGCTCGGATCATTTCGAATCGATTTGGATCAACTCGGATCGGTTCGGATCAGTTCGGATCGGTTGGGATCGTTTCGGGTCGGTTCGGATCGGTTTGGATCGGTTTTTATGGATCGGTTTTGATCGGTTCGGATCTCGGATCGGTTCGGATCGTTTCGGATTGGTTTGGATCGGCTCGGATCAGTTCCAATCTGTTTGGATCGGTTCGTATCGTTTCGGGTGGGTTTGGAACGGCTCGGATCGGTTCGGATCAGATCGGATCGGCTCGAAACGTTTCGGATCGGTTCGGATCGGTTCGGATCAGTTTGGATCGGTTTGGATCGTTTCGGATCGGTTTGGATCTGCTCAGATCGGTTCGGATCGGTTTTGATCGGTTCGGGTCCTTTCGGATCGGTTTGGATCGGTTACGATCGGTTTGGATCGGCTCGGATCGGATCGGATCGGTCGGTCGGATCGGTTCGGATCGGTTCGGATCGGTTCGGATCGGTTCGGATCAGTTCGGATCGGCTCAGATTGGTTTGGATAGGTTCAGATCGGATCGGATCGAATCGAGCCGAATCGAATCGAACGGAGTGGAATTGAATCGAATCAAATCGAATCAAATTGATTCGAATTGACGTTCATATAAAGGAGCTTAGCTCAGTTTCATATATGTGTGTGTGCAGGTCCGTGTTACAGCAAATTAAAAAAAAAAACAATTAAATACACGTTGAACGGATAAAAAGATCATCATTCCAAGGCAACCCAAAAATCCTGAAAAACAGCACGTACCGAAAGAAAACAAGTACCGAAAACGAATAGAGTTGTAAAACTGTGAAACTTGAACATTGCAAGGCTCACCGCTTTATCAAAGAATCCACTGATACTGTGCAAGGCTCACCGCTTTATCAAAGAATCCACTGATACTGCTTGCATCCTGAAATTATTGTTTGGTCGCTCTGGTGCGCGTGTCAGTCAGCGTTGGAACAAGTTTCCGGTATACGAAACACAGTCATTCGGCGAAGAGAAGATAGTTGTTGCGCAAAATAGGGGACAAATCATGAAAATATTACAGAAAGTGAGGGACCAAGAACACTACCATTTGTCACTCCAGAAGTGAAAGGTCGCTGCTCAAATACAAAATTCAAAACTTTACCTCAAACTCAACTGGACAAATAACCAGAAGCGCACGCACAATAGATATCAAATACCAAATGCTTTCATCTTAGGATAAGCTTCGCATGAAGAAAGCATCAAATGCTTAGGAAAAATCGAGAAATATTGCTTCAGTTTGACCTGAGTCACCAAGCTCAGAGCACAAATCATGAACAAATCCAGCAACTGAGACTCGCATGAGAAACCCGAAAGAAAACCATGTTTCTGTTGAGGAGATAGTAACTTATCATTTTCAAGAAAACTGCCGATGTACGTATAGGAGTCAAGAAAGTGTTCAAGAACCTTGCAACAGGCAGCACTGACGGGCCGTTTCAAGCAGCAGATTTGAGCCTTTCTTATGTGCTGGAGTGATGGTCGCAACTTTCCAGGATGTTGGTACAAAAATTGAACGCAGAAAGCAAACGCGAAATGTTGCAGAACAGGACAAGAACAAGGAGATGCTCGTTGCTCGAGGAAACAAAACTAAAAAAAGAACAATTTTCAATTATGGGGGAGGGTCCCCGCATCACATGACCGCATCAGGTGATGTACCGCAATGCGTCGAAACGGTCTTTGCGTATTTCTTGTGCCAAACTCGAGAAAAAGGCCGAAAATGGCCCATGCGAATTTTATGTTAAAAGAACAAGTGTGGCGCCGATTTTACCTGGAAAAGACACTCACCTCTTATCGCCAAAATGTGCTGGATTGCGCAAAAAAATCACATAACGTGCGTAAAGAAGAAACAAGCATGCTTCGCACACGTTTGGTTCAACTGCCAATAATTCTCAAGGCGCAGAAAAATCCATTGGTTCAACTGGGAAAAAAAGACGGCAATTAGGTAAAAATAGCCATTCCCAAAATTTCCGCCTCCATAAACTCGTGACAGCATTGCGGCCAAGGGACAACAATTTGAACATTTATTCGCTCCGGGAGTACATGCCTATTTTTCCGATAATGCCGCTCAGTTAAGAGCTGAAGGTAAATGTTTTTTTTTTTTTTTAATTTTAAAATTCTTAATTCCGCTCTTTCAAAGGCTGCAGGTATTCAATTGCAGAGCAATGACTGCCCATGGTCGCCGAAGACCAAAAACGAGAAATGAACACACGATTTAGCTGTGGGCATAGGCTTCCCGGTTCTCATTTAATACCACACCATTGAAATTGGCTTTGTTCGGTTGACGCGTTCGTTCTAAGCGACCCTGTACCACTGCACAATAAAGCGCATCGTAGAATTTTAACAACTCGGGTCAAATGAGTTCACGCCAAGTGTTGGTCTTGGTGCTTTTGTATTAGCCGTGTTGTCGACTTAATGAACATGTTGATGGTTCGACACAGCTAGGTGGCATCATGTAGGTATAATTCGATGGTATAATGGAATCAGCTTATTTGACACACCTTTTTCGTGAGCAGCACAAGCACAAGCCTTTCAGGTGGCGGGATTGTCTCAAATTCGGATTTTGCTGCACCTGCAAACGATCAAAATATGAACTATGGGATATGCTAAACTTCAATCAAAGGAGCAGTCAAGCCAAAACTCTTGAAGAAAGAAGATAAAAAATTAAAAATTTTCACTTTCTGCCTCATGCCTCATGTGACGGATGTGGGTCTGTCCTCAATGACATCTTACGAGGTGCTGTATATGCCTCGATGTCCGATAGAAATAATTTCTTATTCATGCAGTGCAAAGTGGTGATACGAATGACCAAAATGAGACGAATGCTGATGCCGCCTGCAAAAACTTTGTTTTTTTTTCGCTTAGCCACTTTTCTTTGTCGTTTATTGATACCTACTTACAACAAACGAATCCAAACATTTAGCATTTCATTGTTTTCACTCTCAGAATAATTTGTTAGCATAAAACGCTATCGAAAATACAGAAGTTTCATAAATCAGCAAGCATAAACCAAACCCGTGGCGGATTTTCACAACTATAATTATTACGAGACCAGGAGTGGCTCAGGGGCATGAAGCGATTTCCCGGGGCACAAACCCGCACTACCAGTGCGATGAAAAAATCAAAAAACCGGTTCATGAAATTGTGATATGAAAAAAGAACAGGTACCTAACTAATTTGTCTGGGCACGTCTTCCCACCGACCATCCCCAAAGCAAAACTATGTTGCATTATATAAGATAAGATCTCCAACCCACCACGAAATCTGTTTGAAAAATAACCATCGTGCTTTTGACCATCGCCCAGTTGATGATCGAGCATGGTCTTGTGAGCAAGTTGCCGTTCGGCTACAGGATACACGTTTATGCTTGTGGTTGTGACACGGCCTTGTCTCGGCGGGACACTGGCATCTTTCACTTGAGGGCATCTGTCTACGCATCATTCGCTCCAGGCACAACCAATCAAGTGTTGCGACAAATTCGCATATCCGACAAATTCTCAATCCCCTATTATACTGTGTTATTATTTTGTCGGATTTCGGCCTCGGGACTGAGAGGAAACAAGTTAATATGGAGAAGAAAAATCTTCGTCTGGACGCATAAAAATCAGCATTCCCAAAAAGAATGAATTCAATGAAAACGTATCAACATATCACAAGCCCATTTTGTGGATGTGCTGTTGAATTTGTCGTGGTGCATGGAAAGAAACATCCATTCATAATCAATCATAATTTTACTCCGGGAACAGGTGTGATCAGAATTGTCTGGACTCACCGTCACGCGGACGTTGCTGACTGGTTTACCATTTCCGATATAGGTACACCATAATAAAATATGTCAAACAATAAAAGAAAAACATTTTCTACATGCATTTTGTCCGTGCATTTGAATTTTTTCAAAAGTCCCATCAGAAGAAGACTTTCTTGAGGAGAGGATTGCAATGGAAAATTCCCAGCGCAATTCTCGCCTGTTCGAATAGGGGCACCAAATCGATGAATAGGGTGAAGTGGATCAAACGTTATTTGGGTCGAATGAATGAAATTTATAAAATTCATTCGTGCGACCCAATAACAATATATTCATGCATGACAAAAGGGTAACAGTTCGGAATACCTGCCGACATTGAACTGAACGAGTTATCACCATTGCTCTCTGATACACTTAAAGCTTACTAAACCTAACTTAACCTAGCTGACCTAACCCAACCTAACCTATCCCAACACACCTATCCTGACCAATCCAACCCTACCTTCATCGTCCTCATCTTCCTATCCTATTTTTACCACTTGAGCGTGTGTGAAAACTCGTCCAGTTCAGCGTTTTTTCAGATGTCGGCAGGTATTCCGAACTGCAACCTGACAAAAGTACTTTGGTCCGAGCGGCGTTTGGTCCGAATGGCTTTTCGTCCGAATGCCTTGGGGTCGATTGCGTTTTCGTTCACTCATTTTTTGTCCGAATGCACTTCAGATCGAACGGCTTTTGGTCCAAATGTGATTTTCTCCGAATGATTTTTACGCCGAATTTCATTTGGTTCGAGTGGCGAATGTCCTTTGCATGGAATGTGTATTGGAGAAAAATTACCTTTTTTGTCTGTCTTTTGCGCTCTGGCTGATGTGTTGGTTTTCCTAACGTTGATTTTTTGTCGGCTGAAATTTGCGGGGATTTAGCCTCACAGTTGTTTGTTGCAAGGTACAAATGAGAGATTTGTGTAAGGCTTTTGATGCTGATGCAGCTGATGGGAGATTTGAACAAGGAATTCGCTCCGGTGGGTAATTCGACATTTACAAATTTAGTTTATACTAGTGGGGCTTCGCCCCACTGCGGCCATCGGCCGCAACCGTGTTTCGGCGTGCTCAGTTGGGGCCTCCAGCTGCTGGATGTTGTGTTTTGTCTCCAGTCTAAGGCAGTTCGCTGTACAGTTGTTTTGCGAATGGAATAACATCCACCTCATCTCAAATTTTTTTTCTCAAATTGTAATTTGCCGCCGTCATTTGCCGGAGCCAGGACACAGTGAATCAACGCTTACCAACCAACCGGTGGGATTGCTTTTATTTAAAACTTAACCTACTCGTAACCTAACCTAACTACATCACATTGATCTGATGTTAAACCGCCAAAATGTTTAAGAACCCAACTCCAACTGCACATATCGCACATGAGTATATCCCTCTCTCACAGGGTACGCTCCGTGCCACTTGAAGGTGTAATCCCTAGGGATGAATTGTTGCTACAACACTTGGGCATTCATCCTCCTTATACAGGATTGGTTTTAAAATAAACCACCACCTGAACTTGTTCTTTGTAAACATGTCCTTTTGTAATTGATCATAACTTGAACACCAACTTGTAAGTGGACCATAAATAGAGCTCTCCGTTTCCTTATCACTTCTCTGTATTTTATGTGCCTTTAACTTGTCAGTAAATTATGTTGATATGAGGAAACTCCGAAAATATAGAATATCAATCAATATCGGTGAAAAATACACAAAAATACTGGAAAACCAACAGCCTACAAGAATGGGCAGAAGGTTGAACTGAAGTTTGTTCGAATGTCACTTTGACAGAAAGCTGATAACTTCGAATCGGTATCTGGATCGAATGACAAATAGGCCGAATGCACATAATTTCGAACGACGATTGGTCTAAATGCGTTTTAGTCCGAGTGCTTTATAGATCGAATGATAAAAAGGCCGAATGATTTTGAGGTCAAATTACCTTTGGATCGAATCTCGCTTCATCAGAATGCACTTTATTTCGAACGGCGATTAGACCGAATGGTTGAGGCGCGTCGAAGTCCTGAGTTCCGATTCCAATAATTGTGTGACCCCTCCAAAAAAGAGAGTTATTCGTGTATATACTCGGATTAAAATGCACACAAAAAACCAAAATGAGATATCAAACAGAAGAAGAGCCTCAGCATCCAATTATTGTCCCGGTCTTTCTTACGAGCTTTTTCATATTCATAAGTACGTATGTGCGTCATTAGGCTAAATGGTTGCCAGCTGTCTGCTGGTCCCCTGTCATCTTTCTAACCACTTCACTACACTGTCTAGTGGCGGCGGAATTAACATACTTATCCTCATACATGTAAAAATTGCGACTTTTCACATTTTCGTAAAAACATTCATGCTGGAGAAATTATTGATCCTCTTTCAAGCGAGGTCAAAATCTGACACCTGTAGAAAGCCTTGCTGCAAATCCGACGCTTTAATTTCTACCGCCTGCATAAAAGTAAAAAGAAAGGAAAAAACGTTTCGGAGGCAATATTCGTATAGTTAAAAATGGGAAGAACACATATGTTAGTTCATTAATTCCGCCGCTACAATACACGCTCTTGTTTTCTCCATTGAAATGTTCTTCTTTGCAGGTGCAATGCCGACCCTACGAAACATTTCTCAGATTAGACCTGGCAGTTCGAGTACCATGCCGTGGATAATTCATCTGCATGGAGAGGAAGCAAGAGGACATTTCGTAAGATTTCGTAAGACCAAATTTAACACAACACAACCTTCCCGAACCTAACCCAACCTAGCCTAAACTTCACCTAATCATTGTAACTATATGTGCCCTACAGGCACAAACAGTTACCACATCACGAGCGCACCCAATTATTGAAACAAGTGCATGCCAATTTTTGTTAAAACAATCTCAGTTGGCCAGCTTTATTCGTGTTCTTGTTGGATTTGCCGAAACGCGAAAACTTCATTTCAAACAACTAACAAGACAACGGGGAAAAGGCGCAGTCGATCGAAATATGTATATGTGGCACAACGTTGCGATCGAAATATGTATATGGCAATTTTTGACATGAGATGCGCAGGTCCGAAACGGTTACTTCAGTTTTTACTGGGTACGTTTTGAAATACCCTCGCCGAAAGAGAGCAAGTGATCAGTTCATTTTGCTTTCGTGTGTGTTCCGATCTGGTCGTGTCCATTTTTCTTGCAGTGAATTTGGGCTTTCAATTGCATTTTTTTGCATTTTAGGGGAGTTCACCTTGCCTGCAATGGAATTGTGTGGAATGCAATTGGGATTTCAAGCTTATTTCAGTTTTCTGGGGGCGGATTACTTTCTTTCTCTCAAAATTTGGTTGTGAATAATTGCTATTGGACTTTCAGTGACGTTTTCTCAAAATTTGCCCAAAAATTAGAAGCTTGACTTTTACCCAGTTTTTGTAAAAAAAAAGGGATCAATGGGAATGCTGCATTCAAAAATTCCCTGCAGTGCAAATTTGGTAGCCTAGGTGTTTTTGGCATATTGGTCCCAATAGACAGGCTGTGAAATATTGCATTGCCCGATTTGTGCAATGTGAAATGACAATGTGAAATTTATTTTTGTTTTCCCCTTATGAGGTATTAGCTCTCTAGTAGCTGGCTGGCACTGCAATT
>JASGXE010017582.1:0-10195 GCA_030068105.1 Sinentomon sp. SZTP_YWyxl
GACAATCATCGTCGCCGAGGCTCTCGATTCTGATCACCGTAATTTTGTCTGCGCCCGAATTTCGATATTGATTCTCATCGGATGTTCCTTGGCAAATGCTTCTGAAAGAAAAAATGCAATGGTACGCAGAATTCATCAGGTTATGCGCGAGTATTAAGAAACCACATCCACAGAGTTGGCCGGTTTTAGATGACTTGGAGAAATCTTTAATGGCAATCGACAAGGAAACCGTTCAAAAAAGACATTTTTCAATAACTGACAAAGAACCTCATGCAGAAGACTTGGGACTCGGCTGCTGACAAATGTAATCTGATGGAGAAGACTTGCCAATTGAAAAGAAACTTGTGCGGGCAAACTTTTGGCAATTGACAAATACCCTCGTGCAGAAGACCTTTGGCAATTCGCAAAGAACCTCATGTAAAAGAACTGACAAAGTACCTGAAGCAGAAGATTTTTAGCATTTGCCAAAGAACCTCACTGGGGAGACTTTGGCAATTTCCAAAGAACCTCATGCAGAAGATTCTTGACAATTGACAAAGAACCTCATGTAGAAGGCTTTCGCAATTAACGAAGAATCTCGTGCACAAGATTCTTGGCAATTGACAAAGAAGAACCTCATGTAGAAACTTTGGCTATAAACAAAGAACCGCATGCAGAATACTTTTGCAATTGACAAAGAACCGAATGCAGAAGTCTTCAAAAACTTCATGCAGAGTCTTTTGGCTGCTGAAAAAAACCTTACGCAGGATATTTTTAGCAATTGACAACGAACCTCATCAGAAGAATTTTAGCAATTTCAAAGAACATCATGCAAAAGACTTCGGCATTTGGCAAACAACCTCGTGCAGAAAGTACAACATGCAGAAGACTTTTGGTAATTTGCAGAGAACCTCGTGCAGAAGACTTTTGATTTGACAAAGAACCTCATGCACCAGATTTTTGGCAATTGTCAAGATAAAAAACCCCATAGAAGACTTTGGCAACTGACAAAGAACCTCGTGCAGACGACTCTTGGAACCTCGTGTGACTCTTGGCAAGTGACAAAGAACCGCATTCTGACGATTTTTGGCAATTGGCAAAGAACCTCATGCAGAAGTTTTTAGCAATGACAAAAAACCTCATGCAGAATATTTTTGGAAATTGACAACGAACCTCATGCAGAAGATTTTTGGCAATTAAAAAGAACCCCATGCAGAAGACTTTGGCATTTGGCAAAGAACGTCCTGCAGAAGATTTTTGGATATTGACAAAAAACCTCATGCAGAAGACTTTGGCAAATGACAAAGAACATTATGCAGAAGACTTTTGACAATTGGCAGAGAAACTCATGAAGAAGACTTTTAGTTTGACAAAGAACCTCATGCACCACATTTTTGGCAATTAACAGAGAACCTCATGCAGAAGACTTTTGGCAAATGACAAACAACCTCACACTGAATATTTTTGGCAATTGACAAAGAACATCGGACAGACGACTTTGGTAGTTGACAAAGAACCTCGTGTAGAAAATATTTTGCAATTGACGAAGAACATCATGCAGAATATTTTTGTCAAAGAGTTCATGCAGAAGACTGGCAATTGACAAAGACCCTCGTGCAGAAGATATTTGGCAATTGGCAAAGAACCTCATGCGGAATATTTTTGTCAATTGACAAAGAACCTTGCAGGAGACTTTTGGCTATTGGAAAAGAACATCATGCGGAAGATTTTCGGCAATTGACAAAGACCCTCGTGCAGAATTTTTTGGCATTAATAAAGAACCTCATGCGGAAGATTTTTGGCAATGGACAAAGGACCTCATGAAGAAGACTTTGAAAATTGCCAAAGAATCTCCTGTAGAAGATTTTGGTTACTGACAAAAAGAACCTGGTGCAGAAAACATTTAGCAATGGAAAAGAACTCGTGCAAAGACTTTGGAAATTGACAAAGAACCTCAGGCAGGCGACTTTTTGTAATTGCCAAGGAACCTTAAGCAGAAGACTTTTTGCAATTGACAAAGAACCTCATTTAGAAGACATTGCAATTCACAAGGAACCACCAGCGAAGACTTTTGGCAATTGACAAAGAACCTCATGCAGAAGAGTTTTGGGAATGGACAAATAACCTCATGCAGAAGACTTTGATAACTGACAAAGAACCTCGTGCAGAACACTTTTGGCAATTGGCAAAGAACCTCATGCAGAAGACTGAAGATTTTTGGCAATTGACAATGAACCTCACACAGACGACTTTGGCAGTTGACAAAGAACCTCGTGCAGAAAACACTTTGCAATTTGACAAAGAACCTCATGCCGAATATTTTTGTCAAAAAGTTCATACAGAAGACTGGTGATTGACAAAGAACCTCGTGCAGAAGACATTTGGTTATTGGCAAAGAACCTCATGCGGAATATTTTCCACAATTGACAAAGAACCTTGCAGAAGACTTTTGACAATTGGCAAAGAACATCATGCAGTCGATTTTTGGCAATGGACAAAGAACCTCGTGCAGAAGAATTTTGGCAATTGACAAAGAACATCATGCAGACGATTTTCGGCAATTGACAAAGACCCTCATGCAGAATTTTTGTCATTTAATAAAAAACCTGTTGCAAAAGACTTTGGCAATTGACAAAGAACTTCCTGCAGAAAATCTGTGGCAATTGACAAGGAACCTTACCGAAGGCTTTGACAATTGTCAAAGAACCTCATGCAGGTTACTTTGATTATTGACAAAGAACCTTATGCAGAAGATATTTGACAATTGACACAGATCCACATTCACAAGAATTTTGGCAACAAATAAAGAATCTCTTGTGGAAGACTTGGCAATTGACGAAGAATCTCGTGCCGATGAATTTTCGCAACTGCGACAAAGAACCTCATGTAGAAAGTCTTTAGAAATTTACAACGAACCTCATGCAGAAGATTTTTTCCAAACAATAAAGAACCATTCAGATGATTCGGCAATTGGCAAAGAACCCCACGCGGAAGATTTTTGACAATGGCCAAAGGATCTCATGCAGAAGAATTTGGAAATTGCCAAAGAACCTCATGGAGAAGATTTTTGCAATTGACAAAGAGCCTGGTGCAGAAAACATTTGGCAATGGAAAAGAAACTCGTGCAGAAGACTTATGAAATTGACAAAGAACCTCAGGAAGACAACTTTTTTGTCTTTGCCAAAGAACCTCATGCAGAAGACTTTTTGCAATTGACAAAGAACCTCATTTCGAAGTCTTTGGCAATTCGCAGAGAACCTCCTGCAGAAGACGTTTGGCATTTGACAAAGAACCTCATGCATAAAAGTTTTGGGAATTGACAAATAACCTCATGCAGAAGACTTGGAACTTCGCTGCTGGCAAATGTAATCTGATGGAGAAGACTTTGGCAACTGACAAAGAACCTCACACAGAACAGAAGACTTTTGGCAAGTAACCAAGAACCTCGAAGATTTTTGGCAATTGGCAAAGAACCTCACACAGAAGACTTTACCAGTTGACAAAGAACCTCGTGCAGAAAACGTTTTGCAATTGACAAAAACCTCAAGCAGAATATTTTTGTCAAAGAGTTCACGCAGAAGACTGGCAATTGATAAAGAACCTTGTGCAGAAGACATTTGGCAATTGGCAAAGAACATCATGCAGAATATTTTTGGCAATGGACAAAGAACCTCGTGCATAAACATTTTGGCAATTGACAAAGAACATCAAGCAGAAGATTTTCGGCAATTGACAAAGAACCTAATGCAGAATATTTTGGCAATTGACAAAGAACCGAGCGCAGAAGACTTGTGGCAATTATTGACAAAGAACTTCCTGCAGAAACTTTGTGGCAACTGACAGTGAATCTCATGCCGAAGGCTTTGACAATTGCCAAAGAACCTCATGCAGGTTACTTTGGTAATTTGGAGCCATGCAGGTTCCAAAGAATCAGCTGGTTCTTTGGTAATCGACAAAGAACCGCACGCAGTATAGACATTTGATAATTGACAAAGAACCACATTCAGACGATTTTCGGCAATAAAGAAGAACCTCTTGCAGGAGACTAGCGCAATTGATGAAGAATCTCGCGCAAGATTTTTGGCAACTAACAAAGAACCTTATGTAGAAAGGCTTTTGTAATTGAGAACGAACCTCACGAAGATGATTTTTGACAATTAACCATAAGCAGATGACTTCGGCATTTAGCAAAGAACTTCGTGCAGAAGACTTTTGGCAATTGGCTAAGAACCTCATGCAGAAGCCTTTTGGCAATATAGGCAAAGCACCTCATGCGGAAGACTTTTGGCAATGGACAAAGGACCTCATGCAGAAGACTGGAAATTGCCAAAGAACCTCATGCAGAAGATTTTGGCAATTGACAAAGAACCGAGTCCAGAAAACGTTTGGCAATGGAAGGAAAAGAACCTCGCGCAGAAGACTTTGGAAATTGGCAAAGAACTTCAGGCAGACGACTTTTTTGATTGCCAAAGAACTTCATGCAGAAGACTTTTTGCAATTGACAAAGAACCTTATGCAGAAGACTTTTGGCAACTGACAAAAACTTCATTCATAGTCTTTGGCAATTGAAAAAGAACCTCATGCAGGATATTTTTGGCAATTGACAAAGAACCTCATGCAGAAGACTTTGGCAATTAACAAAGAACGTCGTGCAGAAACCTTTTGGCATATTGGCAAATAATCTCATCCGGAAGACTTTTGGTGATTGACAAAGGCAATTTCGATTTTGTCGGACATAGGTACATGATAATGTCATTGTGGAGTGTCCAATTTTTGTCGGGCGCTCTTCAAAATAAACAGAAACAAAAAACATTCAGTGAAAAATGTGTTCCTGCCTTCAGAATTCCTGATATAAACTTCCCAGAAACGTTTCCTGGAATATACCTATACCTATTGTTTTGGGACACTTCCGCGCGGACGGAAGAAACTCATCCTTCTTTCGGGCAGGATTTTTTCTTTAAATCTGAGAAGGCCAAATTCTGGACCATGCCGCGCGAGCGAAATTTGACATTGAACGATTCTAGGCTCGTTAATTAACACTCCATGGCGAGAATGACCCCAACCAGAGCGCGATTTGCCCGGTGGACAGTCGGGAGGTTTATACATTGTGCAAAAATTACAAAAATTCTGCAAAAATTACAATGCACAAATGTCGGCAGTTCCCCCCCATCCACCATAAAGAACGGGCAGTTACAGAAACAATAATGACTCAATGACAGAGTTATAGGAACGAGAACTTCTGCAAAATTCAATTGCTTTCATGCCATGCAGGTTGCGTTCTTTGAGAAGAATGCCGATGTTTTGTCTTGATGTCAGCTGGAATTCAGAGGAAAATTCATTGTCTTGTGCCTCCCCTGACTGGAGAATGGTGTGGCGAATACCCGACGAAAGACCTCATTTTCCGAAACCTGATGCCGGTAGCTGTTCGTGAAGCCATTTCGGCGTCGTTCAGACGGATTGACGCGGTCTCAAACGTGTTGCTTGATGATCTATGGAATGTCAATCATTGCATTTGCCAACTTTTCCTAGAAGACCTGCAAAAAATCTGACAGCCACTTCACTCTGTTTGTTTGGGAGGGAGTCATTATCGTTTCCGTGACTGCAAAAGAGAAACGCAACAAAACTTTTGCATTCTCGTACACTACCTCCATTTGATCGAATCCCATGTGCAACAAACAAAGTTGCACATCCCTGTTGTGACATCACTCGTCATTCATTTCCCAGGTCCTCTCTCCTTTATCGGTAACATTTTGACTTTGAGACTGACGCTTGTGATCAACAACTGTTGAAAACGGACTGGGACTGAAGCGCATGCGTCGAGAACGAAAAGCAACTGTTGCAACGGAGCAAACGGTGCACAATAACGAATTTTTATGAGAAATCTGGTGACATTGCTCAAAACTGCAGGATTTTCTGCCGATTCGCTGCTGCTGAAAAATGCTGGAAAGCCTGAAAACGCCGGGTTCTGCTCATCTGCAATTCCATGGACAGAAAACAACGGATTCCGATCACTGAGCAGCTCTCTGAGCGGACGACCACCAAGCTCACAGTCACCACTTCGCAAGAAACTCAGTCAAGTCAAGTCTGCAGCACAACTCCAACTCGAATGATGTTGCTCTTGCTCAGTTGAACAGCAAAAACCAGATGAAAATCAATCCAAAGAAGGCACAAGAATGTCTATTTGGGCCGTGAGGTTGCACGATGGTGGAGTCGTATTCACACGTGGCCGTGGGGGAAGAAGCCAATGTTGCTGCCTGCGGGAGATGTAGACGTGAATACATGTGGACTGCATCTTGTCTATCCTCGAGAGTCGAGTCTGTCGGCGGACACGAAGCTCTGAAGACCATCCCACGACTCCCCAAATGCTTATTCCCCACCACACTCCAGAAGAGCTGAACATAAATAAAACGAGCATGCAGGCCTCTATTTTTACAGCGAAGCTGAAGCTATTCAAAGGAAATCCCACCTTTCCCTGCAGGTACAGGGAGTACAAATTCTGTCTGCTAAGCATCATCAATTGCTTCAAAATGTTCTCTTGAACACCTTCTTTTGCGGTGTTGGATGTTCATCATTGCCCGGGACTCGACGGACTCTGTGTGGTTTAAGTCAGGTCTCCGTTCATCCATCATGGGTGCCAGCGAACACACACTTGAGCAGACTTCGCAATTCCGCAAATTCATCATCCTTCAAAAATCTTTGCCTTCTTGCTTCTGCCAGCCGGTTATATCCATGACCACCACTTCATGAATTCTTTCCCGCCACCCTCAAATTAAAAGTCAATCATTGCATGCAATTGCAAAGTCCAGAACTGGCCATTCAAATGTAAACTTTGCACGTTCCCGTTTTCGGTCCTTCACAGTCGCTTGTCCCTGCTTTGAAGGTTTTCTGAGGGTTGTTGTTTTTCGATTCAAGCAACTTTCATGCCGATTCAAGCAACTATCATGCAAACATTGCTTTACTTCGCGGTTGTTCTGATCAGAACCGGTGCAAGCAGAACCGTTTCGGGGTTGTCACTCTTTCTTGATTTTTGGGACAGCTTTTGTTTCTGGGTTTCGCGGGGTTCGGGGTTCACACTCAACCAGTTCGTCAACACGTCAACAAAGTTTTTACCAAAGTCCAAAAGGTAACCGGGGAGAGCTCCTGATATCCATTGTCGTCTTGGAAAAGTTCACACCAACGACGCTGGTTAAAATACACATATTTTGCCGTTGAGCTTGTGACAGTTGCGACGGAACAAATGCATTCGTGCATGTCTTTTTCTCATTGACTGCTGCATCCGAAACATTTTCTTTCTCAGAAAAATTAGGAATTAAAGCCGTAGAAAATAAGCGGTAGAAATTAAAACGCCAGATTTCTACAGAACTTTCTTCAGCTCTCAGATTTTAATCGGCGACAAACGAGGATCTTATGGAGATTTTGCTGAACAGTCGCAATTTCATGTGAGTACATTAATTCCGCCGCCACTACACATTCATCGGCCCAGTGCATGTCCATTCAAAGAATCAAAGGAATCTCATGATTCAAAAATGATGACTCAAGAAAGCTTAATACGCTCTGTTCCATCACACGTTTCTCTCTCCAGGCGTTCGGTTCGTCCAGGCCATCGAGCTTCAAATTTTACCTGGCTGGAATGCTGTCCACATTTTATTTTAAGCTTTTGTCAGAGCAAACCTTTTGGTTCAGCTCGACGACTCAGGAGTGTTAAATATGGGAAGGAAACAAATTTAAAAACATGTTCCTCTTTATGAAATATGGCCCAGCGGGATCTCAAATCCAATCAGAATCAGTTTCGGATGATGTTGAAGTTGAATGGGAGGCAGAAGAAAATAAAAAAGGAAGTACGTGGTGGATGCAGGACCCGAGTGCTTTGTGGCTTTGTGGGCTTGGAGCTCAGCGCTCCACCTCAAGATGGGAATTCATTGCACAGTTCTCCGGGGATCTTGGCTGGCTTGCATTGTCCCTTTCACGTTCACGCTCAACTGACGTTTAACCACGTCTGGAACAACAATACGAACGCAGAAATGCCAAGATACCTTTCAAACACAAAGGCTGCAACAAGAAAAGAAATTTCGTCAATGAGAAGAAATTTTGAAGAGCTGTGAAGATCGATGAGGATGGAGTGAGTGAGAAGGTCTGAATATTTTAAAAGGGTCGTTAGGACCCCCGCAGCTCAATTCCAAAGGAACCTCTTTTGCTTTCTTCCACGTTTGAGCTGAGATAGCACAAATGAATTTGAAAAGATCTTGGCTTGCAAAGGGAAAATGTGGGGAGGTTTAAACGGAAATCTGGAAGACCCCGCCAAAAATATGGGGCTCACATGACGCATTTCCCTGGCGAGAGAGGACTGTTTCTGAAGGGGGAATCAAGAACTTTTGTGTGATGAAACTCCTCCTCAAAGGTGAGAGGAAACTTATAGAAACTCAATTGTCTGTCATCTCTCTTTTCTGCCGCTCACGAACACCAATTCGTTCATCCGTATTTCCTTTCAATCTGTGCAACTTTGTCAACTACATTCTGAGCACTCGTATATCGCCATTAGCGAACCTTCAAAATTCTCCCCTCCTTTGCACCCAAGCCGAACCCTACCAACAACAACGCCCGGACCAACGCCACAAGTGTTGCAACGAGCACCTTACCCCACGGACCTTTTGAAGACTGATTAAAATGAATAACTAAACTTCTATATTTGAATGTACAAATAACAAAAAGGCCCATTTCAAAGCATCCTCTCCCCACATGATCAAAACTGCAGTTTTGGATTTTCTGTTCAGTACCTGCATTCCTGCGCATTCAGAAATGGTTTGGAAAAGATTTCGTGGCAATTCGAGATTATGCATGTGTTCCCTCCCATCTGGCTGGGCGATGGAACGAATTCTGAATTTGGAATTCAATCAGACTCCGGAATTTTTTGTTTGTGACATTTTTCGATGTTTCCTTGTGTGGCCAAATCATTTCAAAGATATTCCATTCTGAGCAATTTGACTGGGTGTTTCAAATTTGATGTGAAATCTGAAAGACGGGGAGACAAACCAAACATCGATGAAGTCCGAAAATGGACGGAACATTTCGGTGTTTTTCATGGCATATTTTCCTTCAGTCCAGCATTTTTTCTCGCATTTCCTTCCAACTCATTTAATCATTATCCCCATTGCAAGCAGAGTCAGAACCATGTGCGGCGCAAAGAGCTGCGTGAGGCGCATGACGTCATTGCGACACCAAATGCAAAGATGCGAATTGCAATGCTGGCTGGCCGACCGTCCGAGAGAGGAGACTCGCCTCGCCCGACGCCCTTCGATGCAAAGAATCAGCACGCTGTGTCCTGGTTGTTTGCTCAGGAAACGGGTTCGTTCAGGATCTGATTTTCGCTCTGAAAATGCCAGTGTGTTGGTGGCAGATTGCAAATTCTCGTCTCGCAAACATGATGAAACAAGTGGAAAACGTGTCAGCTTTCATCGATTTCCGAAAGAGCCCAATCTTCGTGAGATATGGGTGCACAAGTGTCGAAGGGACGGGACGCTGTAAAACCCGGAACCACCCAAACCGAGCCAAATCGACCCAAACCGAGCCAAACCAAGCCAAACCGAGCCAAACCGAGCCAAACCAAGCCAAACTGAGCCAAACCAAGCCTCAACCGACCAAAACCAAGCCAAACCGAGCCAAACCAAGCCAAACCGAGCCAAACCAAGCCAAACCGAGCCAAACCAAGCCAAACTGAGCCAAACCAAGCCTCAACCGACCCAAGCCAAGACAAAACCGACCCAAACCAAGCCAAACCGAGCCAATCCAAGCCACACCGACCCAAACCAGGAAAGACAGCTTCAATGTCGACAATGCGGTGATTAGCTCTTCTCATATTGGAGCAGATTGTTTCCAGCGAGATTTTAAAGCAGAATTCACGGTATACATATAAGTCCACTGCAAAGCTTAAAGATAACTCAGTTATCACTTTAAATTTATCCGGAGTGTCATTGGGCCGATTTTTCAAACGAAGCCCATCTTTTAGGCCGCGGATTCTTTTCTTTTTGTTTACAAAATTGCATTTAAAAAGAAAATAATCCGCGGCCTAAAAGATGGGCTTCGTTTAAAAATCGGCCCATTGTCTACCGACTTGGGCAGAGCGACCCGTGTTGAGAAACGTCGTGTAAAAAGAGATGTTCAGGAAGTTCTCTCTGGTGATGTTTCGCCCAAACGTTTTTGCACAGGCAATGAATCAGGC
>JASGXE010017584.1:0-14958 GCA_030068105.1 Sinentomon sp. SZTP_YWyxl
GGGTTTCACCAAGGCTTACATTTGATTACGGAGGGCAAGTTTATTGGCCTGGCCCAACTTCCAAACGCAGGAACATTTCGTCTGTTGTAGGCTACCTTTGTTTTTCATGCCTTTAGTAAGGCAGTTGTGCGAAATTTGAGTACGAAAAGTTTAGTTTTCATGTTTAGATATACACAAGGATTCTTTTGAGACCACCCTGTACGACCATTCTGAAATGATTTACTGCTCAGGTGTTTGCTCAACGGACAGAATTCACGGACTCATCCCGCACAATTCTTGCTAGATTCACAATTTTCCACGAACGTTGAGGGTTCCATGTTGCTGTGCGTTATGATTTCGGCGCAAGATGGTATCCATCGGATAGCCCTTCACATGTTGCACATTGAAGTTCATCGAGTCCCCTGGCAAAACCTGCAAGCGCGCAAAATCAATTCAGAATGCGCATGCACGAGATACTTTCACAGAATCGTCCTTCAGGGTGGTCCCAAAAGAATCCTCATGAAAAACATAATATGTGGAGATATGTCCACACGTCGGTCGAATTCTGCCAGTTCTATAACATACACGGGGTATTTGAATATCCGCGGAACAGAATACATATGTGGATTTGCGAAAAATACATGCACAAGTACCACACTCTCCCCCAAAATTCTTCGATCATAAAATGCGGATCTTATCAAAAGTCCTCGAACATTTGGCGATATTTTAATGTTCTGATTAACACAGGGGCGATCTAATTTCAACAGGGCTTTGTGCAACTACACACCTCACACGAGTGTCATGATGTTTTGCGGAGCATGCTGACATTTAATCTAAGTGGCGCCTGAGTTAATTATGAACTCCTATATATTCGCAGACTTTTGATAAGGAGTGCATTGGTTAGACAGGAGCTCATGACAAACTCAGGCGTCATTTGAAATCAATGGCAGGCAACACATGTGCACCAAATCACATCATGATATGACATTAATGTTTGGAAACTGCATCGAACCCTGTTAAGGTTGGATGGCTCCTGTTTTGACTTTTGATCTTTTGGAATTTTCTCATACCTGTTCGACGAGTTTTCGCTGACCCCGAAAATGTTCCCGAACTTTGCAGTGAAGTTGCAAAGGCAAGTTTCAACTTAAAAGTTTCAATTTGCAGCGAAGTTGAACTGAAATTAGGTATGTGAAGTGCCGTGAGTTTTTGCATTCTAATTGACGAGACTTATTTTTTTAGGAATATACTCGTACGCACGTACGTACGGAGCTCATCAAAAGTCCTCGAACATGGGCGATATTTTAAAGTACTGGTTAACACAGGGGCCATCTAATTTCAACAGGGCTTGGTGCAACTTCACGCCTCACACGAGTGTCATGATAATGATTTGTGGCGCATGCCGCTATTGATTCCAAATGGCGTCTGAGTTAATAATGAACTCCTATGTTCGAGGACTTTTGATATTAAGCTCCGTATAGGCATTCCCGTCTGAGACATATGGTGCTGTGGTTACTACGCTGGCGCTGTTCTCGAATTTAAAATGATAAAAAAAACTGTTGAATCATGGACTATAATCGTCCACCAAATCCCTGCAATGTTTCCAACACAGCAATAATTGATACCTCGTCCAGTGAGTTCTTCGCCATTTATCTTGACCCGCTTTTGGACCAAAATGAAGCGTCGATGCCATGAAATTTGACCCAACGGAGCTGTTGCTGAGATCGAAATAGTTCCGGTTGCCACGAATTTCAACAATGTCAATTTCGCCAGATGCAGGAAATGTGCCATAAGGAGTTCCTGTGCTTCGTAACCAAACGGCTGAAATGCAAGCAAAATGCAGTTGCGATCAGAAAGCCAACGTCGAAGCAACGGTCTCACGTGCTTTTCCCCATGGTCATTCAGGTCAAAAATTTCCACATCTCATCGATTGCACGACGTGCCCCTGGTCAGTGTTGGATGAAATCTGTTGTGTAACATGTAACATCTAGCATAAACTGAAAATTGCACATAGATCTACTGAAAATTAACTGTAACAAACAATGCGGTTAGCACGGCCCTCCACTTCGGTATACCTCTGAGGCTGGGGCCCAGCCCAACTCAACAAAATTCTCAGCCCAGCCCAGCCCAGCCCACTCAACAAAATTCTCAGGGGGGTAAACCGTATTGGTTAACCAAGGCTGGCCAGGCCGGCCAGCCTTGGTTTACCTATACGGTTTACCCCCCTGAGCTTTTTGTTTCAGAGCTTCCGGCGGGATCTCGATCATGTAATAAGCCATAAACCATCCCACATATGAAACAAATCCTTGAGGGTAACATCATCTACTCCTTCTGTGAACAAAGATACGCTATAACTGGCGAAAATGTCGTCTTGGATCAGTGTACATCGGCTTGGAATAGTATCTGGCTGGATTTGTGTCTGAAGTGAGATTTGTGAATCTGTGTCTGGGAACAGTATCTGCGAGAATAGCGCTTACTCGGAATAGGAGTGTGTCAACTATAGGTTTTGTATCTCTATGAGATTTAAATCCAATGAGAGTATGAGAGTGGCGTTGGATTGATGTCCCTGAAAAAAAGTGAGAGGAGTGCAAGTTGATGCTATCTCCATTGATTTTGAAAAGGCCTTTGACAAACTAAAACATGTGCTCTTGTTGAGAAAATTGGCGATAATGATGAAGTGCCTATTCTCTTGGTGGCACAACTCTGATCCTGTATCTAGGCGGGCGTTTTTTCTGTGGGAGAGCAGAACTTATCTGGCGAAATGCAAAAAGTATTGTCGTCAGGGGTGCCACAAGATACCACCGCTTTTCTTGCTTTATATGATGACAATTTGAATGGATTGAGTTGTGTTGCCAGGCTTTTCGTGATAATTTAGTTGTTTTGCAAGGCTTTTCGCGATGATCTAGTTGTTTACTGGACTTGTCTATAGGTCCCAATTCGCATACTTGGTCCCTTGTCTTTTGGTCCCAATTGCCAATCCATGACATGTTGCATTATGCCCTGAGATTAAAAATTTATGCGATGATGGAAAATCAAAATAAATATCGGAAAGTGTGCCTCAAATATGTTTTTAGATCTTTTAGGTCAGATAACCTCAAGCCTAAGAGAATATGTTCATTGGCTGGGGCACCCATCCCAAGAATGTCCAGTTTTAGTTATATCGGTGTTATTACGTTATCTTATTCTCTGAACTGGGGCAGACATATATCACTGCAGTTGCCAATGAGGTCAAAGCTGCCTTGGGAGTAACAAGACGTAATTTATCACACGCTGAAACAAATACATGTATATGAAATTGATAGCTTACGAATCGTTTGTGCTCCCCATTCTCGAATATGGGTGATATGTGCTGCTGTGGCTGGGATCCCTTTCGCAAGGCACATTGATGCCCTTGAAAAGATACAGAGAAGTGCTGCACGTTTTATCATGACCGATTATGGTTGCACATCCAATGTGTGGGCTCTCACCCGTATTTCAAAGAAGGTCAGACCCTAAAAGCACCCTAAAAAGATCACCAAAGGGCGTGCCTATTCCAGATTAAATTCTACCGAGTAAGTTCTTCAATTCAAAACAAAATGTCGCCGCTCTGCCAACAATTTTTGGTTCCCATCACTGCAAAGTGAAACACTTTTTTGCATTCTTTTTTCTAAAACCCTTTGGGAGTGGTGTTCATTATCCAAGGGCTCTTAATTAGAAATTATCCTGCTTCCTGGAGTTTAACTTCATTGTTTTTTCTCCATTCTTGTGTCGTTAATTGGTGTGACCTCCTCAATTTTGTCATTTATCTGCCAACTTCAAATGTTTGCATTTTATCGTTAGCTGAAATGTGAAATCTTTACAACATACAATAAGACTCTTCAGCGGGATTTTTGCGAACTGTGATTGGCAGCAGTCCTCTGTGTCCATCAGAAATTTGGTTTTCTGGGAACAGCGTCAACTGGGCTATTCGACATCTTTATCAAATTGGCGCTGTTCCCAGCAAATCTGTTCATTTTATCATTTGTCTCTTATGCCCCACGCCTTGTGGAAAAAGTCCTGGAAACTTGGATAAAATTTGACCCGTGCACGATGTCATGGCTTTACCATGTTCTGACAGAACAGTTTTTCTAAATTGATGGTCCGTCAAAATTCTCCGAGCAACGGAGAAATTTCAAAGGTTTGACAAAAATAGGCGCCATCGAATTTCAATAGGACTAGATGCAGTTTCATGCCTTACACTAATGCCTTGATGTTTCTCGGCGCACGTTTCCATCGATTCTAATGGCACCTTGTGTGATTCTCATGGATGAAGTTCTGCGAGTATTTTATTTGATTTTGATTGTTTGTTTATATTTAGGAGCTTGGCTCCGTTTCATACGAATATAACATGTATATATTGCAAAAATTACAAACCAATGGAACAAAATATGTTGAGTACATGAAAAGAAGCTCATTCCAAGATATCAAATCAAAAAAGCCTCATTAAAACGACAACAAATACCACAGAGGAATTAAACAGCAAAATTGAGGTGAGACGTGAACATTGTTAGGCCTAGTCGATGGAGCTCTCAAAGAGTGCACTAAGACGTGCTTTCAGTAAATTTATGGAAATGGGGGTTTTAAAATATATTTTTGCCGGCAAAGAGTTCCAGTCAAGTTCCAGTATGTTCGAAGAATTTTGGCGGGGCGTGTATCTTTCATTGTATCGTTTTGTAGAGATAAATTTTGCTCTTTGAAACATTATCAGATTAAAAAATTTGGTACTCGTATTCTCCCATGAAGATGGGACTTGTAAAAGCCTCTCGGGATCTTTTGTGCGATTGTGAAATGTTATCTACTTTCCTCATGGCAACCGCATACAGAACCGGGCCCTGACGCACACGTACCTATCAAGACATATAATTTATACCTGATACGCATTCGTGTTCCCAACTACCTATACTCAGGAAGTCAAACCGGCTTTCATGTCAAGTTTCATACAAAACGACAATTTCTTATGAAAAAGAATACCCAGGGTCAGATACTCATATTCTTGCGAATCGAGTTTGATCACGCTAATTATTGAAAGACAAACAGATTTTTTGCAGTTAACCGATCAGTTTACCTGAAATGCACGAGTGGGTACTTGTTGCATTGGGCTTTGATTGTTACCTAACCGGCCGCAATACGACTTTTTGAACCAAATTCACACTGATGGGAACTGACATTGGGCTCAGAATGTTCTTTTCTCAGCGAATGTGGGACAGTGCAAGTGAGAGATCGGTGAGACTGCTCATCCCGTCTGAGAGGCAGAGAGCGATAATTTTCGTTCTTCACCACGATAAACACAGAGGCCCATAATAATTGACCACGATCCATCGAATTCTAATTCACAGAATTCTAAGATTTATTGAATTCAGAATAGTACTCCACCGATCAGCAAAAAAGGGCACGTTTGGCATCATGCCCACCAAGGACTTCCTGAACCAAAAGGAGAAAACCAACTAGCCGACTTGAAAGGAAATCGTTCTGTTCTTTACGTGATTTGCTGGATACCACCCTGTATTGTGAAGCAGATAATTTGCAATGATTTTTCTCAATGTTCCGCTGCATTAATTTGCTGTTGAACATTATTGATGGGCTGCAGAAGGCATGGAAGGCATGCACACACCTCAGCAATCGAGTGGTCCTCTTGAATAACTGTTCGCAGCTGGAAACCGCATGTACAAGGTGTCCTATACGATATTGCTCCATTGAACCAAATTCTGGCTTTCTCGGAGCCTGTGAGTGTTGACAAGAAAACGAGACGCTTTCACTGTCCTTCCAGTCTCTATTTCTTCACTATCTCTTTCTGAATTTCGGGGAAAACTGTGTGAAACTGGTTCGCTGAAAAAGGAAAGTTCCAGGAGTTTTTTCTGAGCTGACAGGGCACTCAGATTGGGTGTGACTAAAACGCTGAACCTGCTAGTCCTGCTTGTCTTGCTTGTCCAGCTGGAAACCTGCTTGTCCTGCTGGTAATGGTTAAACAGGTTAGGTTACTGTTAGATTAGGTTATCCTAACCTAATCTAACCTCACCTAACCCTGACCTTACCCTAACCTTGCCATTCCCAGCAGGACAAGCAAGACAAGCAAGACAAGCAGGACAAGCAGGTTCATCGTTTTAGTCACTTCCCTCAGATTCTCACATAAAAGGTTTTTAGGTTTGAATACGTTTAGAACGGGCACCCTGTACGAAAAACATAAAATCTGGAGAGGAAATGAGAAGAATCTTAACGACAGCGTTGATTGCAGCAGCTGACCTTCCCAACGCATTTACGACCGTATTGTTTGCGCAACGCAACGCAACTCATCATGTGATGTGCCATATGAAGAATGGGAAATCCTTCTGTCGTGTTTCAGTCACTCACTGGATGAGCCGAAAGGAATGAACCAATCTGACAGGTGTGAAGAGTATGCAAGAGCTCCTGCTGAGCGGATCTTCGTTCTAAACATTGCAGGATTGCTACGCTTCTGAACTGGACTGACACACTCTGAATAATTGATTCCATTCGCATGGATGTATGTCAATGGTGACAAGGATGCTTATTTTATGATTCATTGTCGAACAAACAACGTGCATCCAAAGGATTCAAGAAACGCGCTCGTGTTTTCGTCGGGTCGGCTGAACACTTAGATTTCTCGGATGGAAAATCCAAAAATCTAATTTGCCGATCTTAACACACACGAGGTTCTGTTCCGTTGCTTTCCCTGCAGTGATTTTTGAAATCTTATTCAGTTAAAATTCCACGTACCAAAAGGAATAAATTTTAATTCCAAAAAAATAAAAAAATAAAAAATTTTTTTAAACTTTTAATTTAAATTTTATTTATGGTGGCACCTATTTAGAAGGCATCTATTTACGAGTATATCCTCACACTGCGTGAAGACTCTTGGCCCCAAAATGGGCATTTTCAATTACACAGTTTACGAAAAAAGAAAGACCAATTCGAACCTGGCCAAATCCAATCTCCCTCTGGCATTTTTGCTCTGACCTCCACTTACCAAACCCTTCAAGCTGAATGTCTTCTCCGTCGTTAGTCTCGCTGACTGCACTGGGTTTATGATGTCACCTCCAGGTCTCCTAAAAATTTCGGTTTTAGAATTATTGACTTTTCTGTTGTCCTTAAAGACATAACATGTCTTCGAGTTTATCGAAATTCGACAGAAAAAACTGCCGCGTTTTTCATGCGTCCTCCTGCTTGTTTGTCGCAAATGCTGGAATTGAGGTTTTCGTTGTGCAGTTACGGAAACAATAATGTACCTTTAATGTTGATTTTCGGGTCGATACCTACATGTTTGCCGCAAATGGGCAATGTGTCCATAAAGGGCATCTGCATTGCTGATTTGTTCCACAATGCTCACAAACGAACATGTCCACATTTATGGGTACATTAGTTTCTGTGATTGTCAGTGAAAGCAGCAGGTTTCATGGGTGCAAAAAGGATGCATCCTTTCAATTATCGCAAGAGATGGTGCGCCTCATTGACAAGGGAGGTTAAATTTCGAAAGCACTTACTACCACCGCTTCCGCCGCCTAAATGTCACTCAGGCGCACTTGCATGCCACCACATATACAGATAGTAGCCCAAAAGTTTTTGGTGGTTAGAGAGAGAAAATGTTCTGAGGCAGAGATAGAAAAAGATTGAAATCATAAAATATTGTAAAAACTATTTTACATTTTTCCTAAGGCCAAAGACTTTTGGGCGTCCCTGGTCGCGTTAATGGGTGATTTTAACAAACTCTGGAACAAATTCGTCGGTACGCAAACAAGAAAATAACTTACTACTCGCACGTACACGCCATATGCAAACATGGACAAAAATGGGGACCTATTAGCAATCAAAATGATGAGGAAATGATCTAAAGATAAGATGTCATTTTACGAATCAGACTTCTTCTTTTGAGAGATCATGCTTACACAAAGCATCCGTTGTCTGTTTTCACATTGCATCCCTCCTTCCACAAATCTAGGGTTCCATTGTAGAGAAAGCTGTTTCCAAACTCATCGGCAGTGAGAGTGGGTCTGATGTGTAAATGGCCATCCCGCACAAAGCTGCGGAAACACGAAGATTAAGTAGGAGGTAATAATATAAAGGCATGCGTTCCTTTATCAGTTGAAAAGCAAGCGTTTTTTCGTTTTTTGACACTGATGAGCATTTGAAATCGTCTTGTGTCGTCACTGTGTTTCTCATCGGGTTTCTGCGTCGAAATGCATCATCAAAAACATTGAAGCCACTCCTGAATTCTTCAATTTACTTTTTGTAACAGTAAGCTTGTAGGCCTTACTACTAAAATGAATTGTAACTGGCCTACCATAACCCTCTTTGTCTCTGTTTGACGGATGCCGTTGATGAAGATCGCAGATGTTTACCTGAAATGCCCCGGAGAGGCATATTCTCAGGCTGAATGAAGAATGTGCCCCTTCTTGGAAACTTTCAACGCATCCACGATCTTCAGCTATGGAATCGGTCAAAAATGGATAAAAAAAAAAGCGTAAATTCCTATTTTGTGGTGTAAACACCGTTCCCAACGTTCGCCAAACACTTCATCATATTCCGAAACAATAACCTATACACTGTACCGGTAGGTACTAACACTGAAAAATACAAGATATCCAGAATTCAGCAAACTGAATGACAATACATATTTTGCATTGCCTGTGAGGTCCAAATGTAACTTGTATTCACTGCAAGAAATTGACTGTTAAATTTGGCAGACTGACAGTTGTGGAGCTGCTCTACGGATAGAAGCTTCCAATCCGGATCGGGGGACTGGGATAGAACGGACTGAGGCAGAAGTGGACTGAGGCAGAATTGGACAAAGGAGGGAGTTTTGCAGGGAGTTTTTGCATGAAGGTGGTAGCTTACACCTGTCCTAACTTAACTTAACCTAACCTGACCTAACCTAACCCGGAGAAATGAAAAAAATCAGCCTCCAAAATTGCAAAAATTCTGCCTCAGTCCACTTCTGCCTCAGTTCGTTCTGCCCCAGTCACCGGTCCCTCCAATCCGAATAGCACCTTCCAACATTGGCCAATATTGAGGATTATTGTTTATTTTGATTAGTTTGGAAAATCTAGTCATCAGCTATATCATCTTGAGAAAATGATTTTTTCACACACTTTCTCTGCATTTCACCGTGCTACAGCGTCTGGGAACATGAGATGAGAGTGCACATTCGCCTATCATCTCCATCTGTCATATTGCCCGCCGTTAACACTTGACAAAAAAGTAGACCAAAGGTGAGGTTGGGTTTCTCGCGAACCTGTTCTTTCGATTGTTTCTATAATATTGGAATTCCCTATTGCCGCCTCTCCATGCAGTGACCAAGTGGTTCCACCTCTTCTCGTCAAGGGTGTCAAACTCCTCCACCCAGTACGGTTCGGTCTCGAATTCCTTTTGGCCTGTTGTACCTGTGAGTTCGATTGGCTCCTGGCCTACGAATAGATCCACGTATTCACTCGAAAAATTGTCATAGCAAGATTTACAATCGCCAAATTCATTGACGACTCCGACGTCATTGTTGTTCAGCAATGACTCCCGAAGACTCTGAGGGTTAATTCCCGCCAGAAACATTAGATGGAGCAAGGATATTGCCAAATTATTGTATTTTCGTTCAGCAAAATTATTCATGGTTGCAAGCTCGTTAGGACAGCCCTCTTTCCTTCTCTCTGCGTAGTTGGAACAAAAAGATTAGCTGTTTAAACGTGTTGTTCAAAGCCGGCATTCTACTACCACTTCATAATGCCTCTATCCATTATGACATTATGACCACTTCATCCACAGAAACAAGAAAAATGTCCAGCGTTACGTGTAAAAGATTATTCAAATCCTATGGGTATCGCAATGGTTATAAAACATTGAATGAACCCTACTTTCCCGGACATCCACTACCCGTATTTTTCCACTACCCGTATTTCTCGGATGGAAAATCCAAAAATCTAATTTGCCGATCTTAACACACACGAGGTTCTGTTCCGTTGCTTTCCCTGCAGTGATTTTTGAAATCTTATTCAGTTAAAATTCCACGTACCAAAAGGAATAAATTTTAATTCCAAAAATAAATAAAATAAAATAATTTTTTTAAACTTTTAATTTAAATTTTATTTATGGTGGCACCTATTTAGAAGGCATCTATTTACGAGTATATCCTCACACTGCGTGAAGACTCTTGGCCCCAAAATGGGCATTTTCAATTACACAGTTTACGAAAAAAGAAAGACCAATTCGAACCTGGCCAAATCCAATCTCCCTCTGGCATTTTTGCTCTGACCTCCACTCTACCATACTTCAAGCTGAATGTCTTCTCCGTCGTTAGTCTCGCTGACTGCACTGGGTTTATGATGTCACCTCCAGGTCTCCTAAAAATTTCGGTTTTAGAATTATTGATCTTTTCTGTTGTCCTTAAAGACATAACATGTCTTCGAGTTTATCGAAATTCGACAGAAAAAACTGCCGCGTTTTTCATGCGTCCTCCTGCTTGTTTGTCGCAAATGCTGGAATTGAGGTTTTCGTTGTGCAGTTACGGAAACAATAATGTACCTTTAATGTTGATTTTCGGGTCGATACCTACATGTTTGCCGCAAATGGGCAATGTGTCCATAAAGGGCATCTGCATTGCTGATTTGTTCACACAATGCTCACAAACGAACATGTCCACATTTATGGGTACATTATTGTTTCTGTGATTGTCAGTGAAAGCAGCAGGATTTCATGGGTGCAAAAAGGATGCATCCTTTCAATTATCGCAAGAGATGGTGCGCCTCATTGACAAGGGAGGTTAAATTTCGAAAGCACTTACTACCACCGCTTCCGCCGCCTAAATGTCACTCAGGCGCACTTGCATGCCACCACATATACAGATAGTAGCCCAAAAGTTTTTGGTGGTTAGAGAGAGAAAATGTTCTGAGGCAGAGATAGAAAAAGATTGAAATCATAAAATATTGTAAAAACTATTTTACATTTTTCCTAAGGCCAAAGACTTTTGGGCGTCCCTGGTCGCGTTAATGGGTGATTTTAACAAACTCTGGAACAAATTCGTCGGTACGCAAACAAAAAATAACTTACTACTCGCACGTACACGCCATATGCAAACATGGACAAAAATGGGGACCTATTAGCAATCAAAATGATGAGGAAATGATCTAAAGATAAGATGTCATTTTACGAATCAGACTTCTTCTTTTGAGAGATCATGCTTACACAAAGCATCCGTTGTCTGTTTTCACATTGCATCCCTCCTTCCACAAATCTAGGGTTCCATTGTAGAGAAAGCTGTTTCCAAACTCATCGGCAGTGAGAGTGGGTCTGATGTGTAAATGGCCATCCCGCACAAAGCTGCGGAAACACGAAGATTAAGTAGGAGGTAATAATATAAAGGCATGCGTTCCTTTATCAGTTGAAAAGCAAGCGTTTTTTCGTTTTTTGACACTGATGAGCATTTGAAATCGTCTTGTGTCGTCACTGTGTTTCTCATCGGGTTTCTGCGTCGAAATGCATCATCAAAAACATTGAAGCCACTCCTGAATTCTTCAATTTACTTTTTGTAACAGTAAGCTTGTAGGCCAGTTACTACTAAAATGAATTGTAACTGGCCTACCATAACCCTCTTTGTCTCTGTTTGACGGATGCCGTTGATGAAGATCGCAGATGTTTACCTGAAATGCCCCGGAGAGGCATATTCTCAGGCTGAATGAAGAATGTGCCCCTTCTTGGAAACTTTCAACGCATCCACGATCTTCAGCTATGGAATCGGTCAAAAATGGATAAAAAAAGAAAGCGTAAATTCCTATTTTGTGGTGTAAACACCGTTCCCAACGTTCGCCAAACACTTCATCATATTCCGAAACAATAACCTATACACTGTACCGGTAGGTACTAACACTGAAAAATACAAGATATCCAGAATTCAGCAAACTGAATGACAATACATATTTTGCATTGCCTGTGAGGTCCAAATGTAACTTGTATTCACTGCAAGAAATTGACTGTTAAATTTGGCAGACTGACAGTTGTGGAGCTGCTCTACGGATAGAAGCTTCCAATCCGGATCGGGGGACTGGGATAGAACGGACTGAGGCAGAAGTGGACTGAGGCAGAATTGGACAAAGGAGGGAGTTTTGGAGGGAGTTTTTGCATGAAGGTGGTAGCTTACACCTGTCCTAACTTAACTTAACCTAACCTGACCTAACCTAACCCGGAGAAATGAAAAAAATCAGCCTCCAAAAATGCAAAAATTCTGCCTCAGTCCACTTCTGCCTCAGTTCGTTCTGCCCCAGTCACCGGTTCCCTCCAATCCGAATAGCACCTTCCAACATTGGCCAATATTGAGGATTATTGTTTATTTTGATTAGTTTGGAAAATCTAGTCATCAGCTATATCATCTTGAGAAAATGATTTTTTCACACACTTTCTCTGCATTTCACCGTGCTACAGCGTCTGGGAACATGAGATGAGAGTGCACATTCGCCTATCATCTCCATCTGTCATATTGCCCGCCGTTAACACTTGACAAAAAAGTAGACCAAAGGTGAGGTTGGGTTTCTCGCGAACCTGTTCTTTCGATTGTTTTCTATAAATTGGAATTCCCTATTGCCGCCTCTCCATGCAGTGACCAAGTGGTTCCACCTCTTCTCGTCAAGGGTGTCAAACTCCTCCACCCAGTACGGTTCGGTCTCGAATTCCTTTTGGCCTGTTGTACCTGTGAGTTCGATTGGCTCCTGGCCTACGAATAGATCCACGTATTCACTCGAAAAATTGTCATAGCAAGATTTACAATCGCCAAATTCATTGACGACTCCGACGTCATTGTTGTTCAGCAATGACTCCCGAAGACTCTGAGGGTTAATTCCCGCCAGAAACATTAGATGGAGCAAGGATATTGCCAAATTATTGTATTTTCGTTCAGCAAAATTATTCATGGTTGCAAGCTCGTTAGGACAGCCCTCTTTCCTTCTCTCTGCGTAGTTGGAACAAAAAGATTAGCTGTTTAAACGTGTTGTTCAAAGCCGGCATTCTACTACCACTTCATAATGCCTCTATCCATTATGACATTATGACCACTTCATCCACAGAAACAAGAAAAATGTCCAGCGTTACGTGTAAAAGATTATTCAAATCCTATGGGTATCGCAATGGTTATAAAACATTGAATGAACCCTACTTTCCCGGACATCCACTACCCGTATTTTGCAGCCTTGTTTCTTGGTTGCGAAACCTGTTTTATCGTACCTTCAACAATCAGCTTTATACTCGTATTGTGAGCTGACAGAGTGCAGCCATGAGCCAAATCAATGACTGACGTTTGATGGCACATTTCAGTTGTTGGCGTTAAACGTTATTTTCGCATCACTTTTTGTTGGTGAAAGATTTTACACGAAGCTTCAAATAACTGCGAATGCAAAGAGAAAGGACGATGCTGGAAACGTACTGCGGGGTGTCGTCCTTCGGAAATCGGAGGAGCTTATCTCAGTAAACGCTCTGACCCAGCATTGGGTCCGGGGCCACCAGCACAGCCGGGATTTGGGTCAATTTTTCCCACTACGCCCCTTTCTATTCATCTTCCATTTTCCTCTTCCCATCCTTCCATATGTTTCATGCAGCCGATGATCACATTTTCAGTGATTTTCTATACCCTTCCATCCCTTCCCTTCCGAGGTATATCATGAACTGTGCTGTTAACAATTTGAAGATTGCCTTGATGGCATGAAAACTTGATTTTCAGCGTATCCTTCCATCCCACATGCTTTGAAAACATAAACAATTAAGGCTCGGGGCTTCGGCTGGTCTGTAACCTCTGTTCCTTCACGACTTTCGGGGTAAATTCCCAAAAATGCAAAGGAACATAAACAATATTTTGCGATTAATTTTTGTGACATTTTTCCATTCGGTGAAAACCCAGGGAATGTTTTTGCGCTTGTACGTTTCTATACGTAAGTTTTATATTATCAAATGAACAACTTTTGCAGAATATACAAATTGTATAAAAATGTTGACACAAAAAACGACAAAGGAAATTCAATCCTGGGGAAATGTATGCGGCAGATGACGCCGTGCCCTCGTTCTGCGAAGAAGGGTTTAATTATAAATAGAAGGAAAAATTATTGTTGTTGGACACACTGGTTCGTTAAGAGTTCTGGTGGCAGTTTTTTATTCTCGCGAGGATGCCGTGGCTCCATGAAAAAGGCAGTAATACAATGTCACTTCTCAGGCTATTCCTGACACCGATCAACACGATAGAAGCTTTGAAGATACCGTATTATGTGCGGTAATCGCCAAGCAGCAGCCACAATCCGAAAGCCGAACACTCGTTCACAGCTATTCTGGAAATGATACATTCAATTTACGGTTTTCAATGTTGCCTCTATGTGTCGCGGAAACTTTTTGGAGGGAACCATAGACAATCTGATGCCAAAGATCTGACCTCGACACAATCTCGCAGTCAGCTTGAGGAAATGAGCTGTGAAACTCCATGCAAAACTCCAATGCTGCACGATTCGTATACCGATATCATTTTAGGCAGATTTGGCATTGGTTATTTTCCGGAAGAACACGTTCAATGGGCCAGAAGACCCGGGATGCTCTTCAAACTGCGGTTGTCGCGTTGGGCTAACGGAAAAATTTGTGCTATTGTTTGTTGCCTTGGTTTCTTGATACCATTTCTTTCCAATGCGAGCTGAAAATGTTTTGCATTGGCCTTCTTGCGAACAAGGAAATGCAGCCATGCATACACGTAACAAAGCATTGGAATATGTTTATTCGATAGATATTACAAAAGAGGATATGCTCATTTCCCGTTCAAGGTGTCGCCTAATATGATTTTCCGCTTCACTTCTCGTAATATAGGCATCAAAATCTCAAGATTTCAGTAGCTGCTCGTATATTGAAATCTGCTTCAACAACTTTGTTTCCACAAGCTTTGACAGCTATCAACAGTTTATTTTCCATGTGTTTCTCTTGTCCCTTTTCCCGATGCATAACCTTTTG
>JASGXE010017585.1:0-10567 GCA_030068105.1 Sinentomon sp. SZTP_YWyxl
AAGGAAGCCTGTCTGACGGAAGGAAGCCTGTCTGACGGAAGGAAGCCTGTCTGACGGAAGGAAGCCTGTCTGACAGAAGGAAGCCTGTCTGACAGAAGGAAGCCTGTCTGACGGAAGGAAGCCTGTCTGACGGAAGGAAGCCTGTCTGACGGAAGGAAGCCTGTCTGACGGAAGGAAGCCTGTCTGACGGAAGGAAGCCTGTCTGACGGAAGGAAGCCTGTCTGACGGAAGGAAGCCTGTCTGACGGAAGGAAGCCTGTCTGACGGAAGGAAGCCTGTCTGACGGAAGGAAGCCTGTCTGACGGAAGGAAGCCTGTCTGACGGAAGGAAGCCTGTCTGACGGAAGGAAGCCTGTCTGACGGAAGGAAGCCTGCCTGACGGAAGGAAGCCTGCCTGACGGAAGGAAGCCTGCCTGACGGAAGGAAGCCTGTCTGACGGAAGGAAGCCTGCCTGACGGAAGGAAGCCTGCCTGACGGAAGGAAGCCTGCCTGACGGAAGGAAGCCTGCCTGACGGAAGGAAGCCTGCCTGACGGAAGGAAGCCTGTCTGACGGAAGGAAGCCTGTCTGACGGAAGGAAGCCTGTCTGACGGAAGGAAGCCTGTCTGACGGAAGGAAGCCTGTCTGACGGAAGGAAGCCTGTCTAACGGAAGCCTGTCTAACGGAAGGAAGCCTGTCTAACGGAAGCCTGTCTAACGGAAGCCTGTCTAACGGAAGCCTGTCTTACAGAAGCCTGTCTAACGGAAAGAAGCCTGTCTAACGGAAAGAAGCCTGTCTAACGGAAAGAAGCCTGTCTAACGGAAAGAAGCCTGTCTAACGGAAAGAAGCCTGTCTAACGGAAGGAAGCCTGTCTAACGGAAGCCTGTCTAACGGAAGCCTGTCTAACGGAAGCCTGTCTAACGGAAGCCTGTCTAACGGAAGCCTGTCTAACGGAAGCCTGTCTAACGGAAGCCTGTCTAACGGAAGCCTGTCTAACGGAAGCCTGTCTAACGGAAGCCTGTCTAACGGAAGCCTGTCTAACGGAAGCCTGTCTAACGGAAGCCTGTCTAACGGAAGCCTGTCTAACGGAAGCCTGTCTAACGGAAGCCTGTCTAACGGAAGCCTGTCTAACGGAAGCCTGTCTGTGATTTTAGAGTGTATGCGTACTGTACTTGCAGGGAATACTAGAAACCTTGCCGCCCGAATTTTTAAAGATGTTTCTCTTTCAACCATTTGCGATATTTGAAAATCCTTGCAACGATGAGTTGAGGTCACACCAGGCATTTGTTCATTAATTTTCGGCTATTTTCAGTTCTTGTGCTGGATGGTACTAAGCTGTTACGGTTGTTACTGAATATGTGCTCTTGATACCGCAGATGCTAGATATTGAGGCAATGCAGGCCTGAAAACACGGCCATGGGCTTCAATGAGGGTTTCGAAGAGCTTGATATAAGATTCACTTATCAAAATATCACTTATCAAAATATAATATCTTCATTAGAAGATAACGAGGTCGTTTTGTGTAAACAACGAGGTCGTTTTGTGTAGATGAAGAATGTCCAAAACGGAGTTTTTAAAAACTTTAATCACAGGGCTTGAGAAAAGCACTGCCACCGTCAACAAAACATGAATTCCAAACATCATATTAAAAACAAACGGGCAGTGCAAACAAATTACTTTCCACACAATGTGCCGTCAAATATGCTGTGAAACATTCAAATCCAAAAAATTCTCACGCAGCTCAATCACGCTCGTCAGGGAGCAAAGGTTTGCGGAAATATTGTTAAGAGGGGCAAAGCGAATAGGTTGTCGGGGAAAATCCTTTTGAAATCTCATGAGTACATCGACGGATTTGCTTGGTCAGAAGGAGCTGGAGAAAGGCATTCTTCATTCTGGATAGTTATTCAGCTAACGGAGAGAAGCGGATTGTTTTGGCAAAATTTACAATTCCAAGCAAACAAACAGCACCAGATCTACAGGGTAACCCAAAAATCTTTGGCCATAGGAAAAACGTAAATTTGCTGTTTTATAATATTTTGTGATCTGAAACTTTTCTTGCTCTAACCACGGATGTAAGCACTTTAATCGGAATTTTTAGCACCGAATACAGTGGTCACATCTGTGGTCACATAGAAAAAGTCACAAATCACGAAATATGATAAAAACAGTTAATTTAATTTATTTTACATGGCCAATGACTTGGGCATCCCTGAATATGCACATGTTGTTCCCATCAAGTCTTGACATCCGTGGCTAGAGCAAGAAAAAGTGTCAGATCACAAACTTTGATGAAAAAATCAAATTTACATTTTTCCTATGGCCAAAGACTTTTGGGCTGCCATGTAATTACGAATAAATGCTGTATTTGTTCTTGATAATGCACTGGAGTATCAGAGTCTTTCGGAAGTTTCTCGACAGAATCTTCTGCAACTCCAAACTGAAATGCACTTCCGACTGTCATCGCACTTTCAAAATTGCATTACATTACATTAAATAAGCGATTATGGTGAAAATCGAAAAATTGGATGCAAAAATTCAGAATGGTTCCACACGGGAGTTTTTTCCGACTCCACTTTCGGGGGAGGGGGAGTTTAGACACTCAGAATTTTTAAACTGAATCCAGAAATGTCATTGCCCATTTAAAGTTCACAATTTGTTGCTGGCACCCTCCATGATTTCGACAAACTTCTCGCAATAGAAAGTCTAGTAAAATTGCAGCTTCCGCTGTTTATGCATTGACCCCTTTGGCACAGGGCGTCACGCTGGGCAGAAAGTGTGGTCTAACCCAGTAAAGACAGCAGCGAATGATTGGCTACAAACACGAAATGCCAATTTCGTTTGGTGCTCGCTCTGACGTTTGCTTTGGTTTCAGTGCTTGCCGGATGAAATACAAAAAGATGAGAACATTCACGGTAATTATTCATTCGTCAAGAACAAAGTGGCAGGGATGTATTACATTCTTATTAAAATAGGAGAACAAACAAACAGGAGAATAAATTTGAACAGTATAGAAACAAAAAAGGCATATCACACGCAAACGGTAAAAGTATATGTACAATTTCACTCACGTTTTTAACAAAAATGGTAAAAAGGCCATAAGGTCTCACGTAAAGGGCTTTACTGCATCAAGGACTTATGGAATATGTTTGGACAAAACAGTGAGGTTCGACTCGGAACACGTGACCTGCCGTTTTGTTCAGAAGAGCGACTGCATTTACCTCGTTTTTCGGTGGCTTTTAAATTCCAAGGAGATTCAAAGTGTCGTGTTATTTGACAACCCATGGCATGGAACAGCATGGTTACGATCGCCAGTGGCGAATTATCAATGAAGCGCATGAGGCACGTGCCTCAGGGCGCGAGCGCCGGAGGGGCGCGAGCCACCAGGCGTTTTTTGTTTTTATTTTTATTGTGAACATTCACTGTCGAGCACTTGCGCTCTGACCACCAGAGAGAGGCCCACTCGCTGGTTCTCGCAGCATATGAAGCAATAATTCAACTGTTCAAAAATTGAAAATTTGTGAATTTGAGGGCATTCTGAGTGCCATTATCGAGTCTATTTTTCAAAAATTTTCTCCCTTCGGGGAGGGGAGACCCCCTCCCCGGACCCCTCCTCCCGGCTGCTCCGCTGCCGAGCTGCGCCTGCGGCGCAGTTTTCTCACTCGGGGCGCAAATAAATCCGTGGCTCAGGGCGCCAAACACTTTAATCCGCCACTGACGATCGCCAAAAGCGATGTAAATATCAACTCCTGTTCACAGCTATTTCCTTGGTAAAAATTAACATAATTTGCTTGATGGAAACTCTTCTTGCAGTAAGCCCTCCACATAGAAAAACAATAAGTCGACGCACAATCAAAAGTTAAAATGGTAAAAAAATCAGATTAGCGGTGCGGGGTCCTCTTTATGCAAAGCCCGTGGAAATAAGTAAAAGCATGAAAATACCAAATATATTCCCGTGGGAAAAATGCCTCGACACAATTTTCATGAAAGTTAAATATTTTGCTGGGAAGGAGAACCAAAGATAATTTTGCTCGTGTCAAAAACTCCATGATGGAGTGATGCATGAACATAATAGAACCATCTTCCCCATAGCTTTCAAAGTATGGACAAAGGACAGCTTTTTTTCGCATTCAAAAACAACTTGTTGCCAATCTAAACTTGATCCCGACCAGAACATGTCCCCGATTAGCTGGTTCCATATATCAACACTTGTTCCATAACATGTTCGATATCAATACATGTTCCGTATCGAAACTTGTTCCCTATCTTCCTCATGTCCATGTTCATATCTCTTTTTGCTCCTTCTCGTCGTGTTTCAATTGCTTCCTTCACTCGGACCGCCAGGGATTAGAACTCTCTGCCATCCAGTTCCACATACGGAGCCATTCTGAATACGCGGGCCATAGGCGAGTTTTTCAGACTTTTGAAAGCACGGGGCCATGTAATTCCCCATTTCACATGCGCCGCAAAACACATTACATGAAGGAATGCATTATCAGCGCTAACTAGATGGGGAATAACATTGCCCCGTGCGTCAAAAGCCTGACAAAAATCTCCTATGGTCCGCGTATTTTGAATGTCTGAGTATAAATCACTGTAAAATGCTAGCTCCCTTTGTCCCGGCATGTTGTCTTTTATCTGCATACTTTTTTCTCATTTGTCTCTGTTTTAGATATTGGCGTGTCACCAGACCTTTTTGTATAAACAAACCAAAATAAACAACAATAAACAAAGGACTTGCTCCCTTTCTCGTGTTCCCTATCTGCGAGTGAACTTCTCTCAGACTTATTTCCCATAAGAACTACTTCCCAGCAGAACTTGTCCCCCCGTGAGAGCATGATCATTGAACTTGTTTCCCATCGGATAATGTCCCCCAGGGGACATGTTTCTCGTCATAAAAATGCAGTTGTTTCGAAGAAAGATGTGTAAAAAGAGCACCAAATGTGTCTCCACCAAGTGTAAAAGTATGTAGCTTAGTTTACACGTTGAAAGACGGGAGTTGACCGACCAATGCATCACACTACCGCTAACGGTATCATCGCGCTGGATGGTCTCTGCGCAAGCTTGCCATTTTTGGAATTTTGTCAGTTTTACCGGTTTTTCTTAAGCCTTCCCCTAAAATGTGTTGCGTGCACCATACCGGGCGTGTCAAATTGAAAAACGTTCTTGAAGTTCACAAAATATAACGAAATGAAGACTCTGAAAACCGTTCAAAGCGGAATCCGCATACAAAAGAGAAGTGCTCGAATGAGTTTCCGTTCGTGTAAGCACAAATGCATCGTCAGTTTTTACTGTTAAAACATGAAAGAGCAACTGAAACATCGATAAAACATGAGATAATAAAACAGCAAGACAAAGACTGTTAAAAAGTCGATCGGCGAAGAGAATCCTTTGCTTTCCTTGCTGATGGGAAAAGTTGTGGGTCAAACATTGGGGGTCACCTTTCGAAGTAAAGAGCGTCAGATCGTCGAAAAGGTTCGTTAAAAGTTGCAGCGAGTCGAAAAGGTTCGTTAAAAATTGCAGCGAGTCGGAAAGGTTCGTTAAAAGTTGCAGCGAGACTGAAGCATTATAGTGCGTGAAGTTCACCGCAGATGTCAGCTAGAGCAGTAGCACCGTACAGGGTTGTCGAAAAGTTATACAAATCTTCACCGTGCTCAAGTTCAGAAGTCTTCGCTTTCCGGTCCCTTGTTCCGAAGGTGGAAGATGTATTGGTAGATGAGTCCAGCGAGGACACCGCCGCCGATTGGCCCAACCCAGTAGACCTGCAATGAAAAAAAAAAGATGAGATATTCCGACAAAATTACCAAAGCATGCTTGGGTCCGCGTAGCATCCAAGCATGCGCAGGGCTTTTCAAAAGTTGCGCGGCAAAGCCAGATGCATTGGAATGCTGTTATGGCTGCTCCAGTCTCCGCGGCGACCGCAAATTAGATGAACCCTCGTCCTATTTTCATCTTGGCATATGTATCTGGCATTAATCCAACTGCGCGCCATTGCAGCGCCGTTTCTTTGTAAGGGCACTGTTGACCCATTTTCCCCCTAACTAATTCGCAGCGTATGTAACAAGCATGTTTTTGCGTCACACAAATTGCAGCGCCGTTTCTTTGTAAGGGCACTGTTGACCCATTTTTCCCCTAACTAATTCGCAGCGTATGTAACAAGCATGTTTTGCGTCACACAAATTGCAGCGCCGTTTGTTTGCAAGGGGAACTGCTAACCCATTTTTCCCTGAACTAATTCGCAGCGTATGTAACAAGAATATTTTTGCGTCACACCAATTGCAGCGCCGTTTGTTTGCAAGGGGCACTGCTAACCCATTTTCCCCCGAACTAATTCGCAGCGTATGTAACAAGAATATTTTTGCGTCACACAAATTGCAGCGCCGTTTGTTTGCAAGGGGAACTGCTAACCCATTTTCCACCTAACTAATTCGCAGCGTATGTAACAAGCATATTTTTGCGTCACACCAATTGCAGCGCCGTTTGTTTGCAAGGGGCACAGTTTAGCCATTATTCCCCTAACTAATTCGCAGCGTATGTAACAAGCATATTTTTGCGTCACACCAATTGCAGCGCCGTTTGTTTGCAAGGGGCACTGTTGACCCATTTTCCCCCTAACTAATTCGCAGCGTATGTAACAGGCATATTTTTGCGTCACACCAATTGCAGCGCCGTTTGTATGCAAGGGGCACTGTTGATCCATTTTTCCCCTAACTAATTCACGCCTCACACGAGTGCCATGATGTTTTGCGTTGCACGCTGCCATTGATTGAAAAGGAGCCCGAGTTACTAACGAACTATGCCAAAGAAATTTGGCGTGGAGCGTGTATTGTTCAAAGTTTACGAGTATGATCCGAGTAAAAGCAGAACCACTTTTCCAACTTCAATGTGATTTAGCTGTCACGTCTAGCGTTTTCTAGAGGAAACTATATTATCTATTTATTGATGCCGCTAACCCAATGATTGTCCCAGATTCCGGTGATGACTGCAGGTCCGAATGTACGGGCTGGGTTCATGCTTGAGCCGGTGTACTTGATCTGGAAAAAATATACGCAGAGCTCATTAAAAACAAAAATAATCTGGATTTTAGCACAGGCAGCTTCCTACAGTACGCATCAATCTGCATCGGCTTTTGCTAGTTAAAACTCACCCTCAGGTTCAACTCAATAACCAGTTCAACGCACGTGTTGCGAAAATTTCATTTCTATGCGCAACCCTTGAAATTCCATTTCCATTGTTGAGAAAGATGCATCCGTCTCTTGAATTGGCTATTGAGGTGAAACAGAGTGAGGTGCAATGGGGAAAACGGCCGACAACCACTCGATGCAATTATGACACCTGACATTGTCGAAGCGGATCTGAATCTGATCTTGCCGAAACCGATTAACCCTGACCTTTGCCGAGGCGGATCTAACACCAGACCTTGACGAATCGCAACAAAGCTGACTGATACAAGCTGACAGATGTCCTTTCCTTCTTTCGAAATTCGTGGCGGGTGTTAGAATTGACCTTGATGAAGCGATTCTCCAGCGTGGCCCCGACGAGCGAATCAGTTATAGTAAGTGTGACTTTGTAACCTTAGCGGAACCTTTGACCTGATTTTGACGAAGCCTTCTTTTCGAAGCGACCTGGTTCTAACCTGACATCGTTTGTCGAAGCACCGGCCACTCTGTCAACCTTTTCGAACGGAACGAGTTCTTGGAACGCAATGCAATCATGTGTACAGTACCGGGGAAATTAAAAGAACCACACATGCAATTTAAATGCAGTTTCGGTAGTCAATGATATTTTTGATTCCGCTACGAAAATTTAGCACCAAAGTTTTTCTTTTGTAGTCCAACCAAATGAAGAAAAAAAATCGAAAGTGTTTTTCTCAAAAATACTTACATGCAACAAAACTTGTGAAACAGATGTTACATGTTGATGAAACCCGACACTTTTTTTCTTTGTGAAAAAAGGACGCAAGTAAAGGAAAATTTCGGAGGCAACACCATTTCTGCCATTTAATTTACATCAGTGGCTTCATTAATTTTCCCGATGCTGTACAGTTTTCAGGCACCGTGTGTTCAAAAAGCGTGAGACTCTTGCACAGGATCCTCCCTTGTTCGGTTAAATAACTAAATTTATTTCACCCATAGAACGTGTCAATAACCATGAATGAAGGGCGTGTATGAGGAACCAATAAAACAGCAGTACGGTTGGTCCAGAAAATTGTCAGGCAATGTAGTTCTGAAAAGTAGCTTTGCATCCCTTTTCCCCTTTGCATCCCCATCCCCGACCACTTGAAAAGTGGTCTTGCTCCCACTTCTAACCAAATCGTGAAAGCACTGAAAGCTAAGCATTCAGTAGCGCGCACCAGTCTTGTACCGACTTCTCTTTTTTTAACCTTCTGATTATGCCAGTATAAAATTGTATAAGTTATCAGTGTTATCACCATCGTTCATTGTGCTGTGATTTGTGTCATATGATTTTTATGTACTTGACTGGCCAGTGCCAATACATTTCGCCTGGCGACAAATTTTTTGAAATAAATAAAAAATAAATAAATCCCACCAACAACTCATTTTTTGTGTCGCAGATGTTCGTTTTGTCTTTCTCCCAGCGGAAGGAGTGGAATGTCACCACGAGGTAAAACGATGGACATACCCAGACAGTGGGAGGGCCTAGACCTTGAAAGGACAACGAATCTTACCGCCATCAAATGACAAGCCGTGATGGAGAGTCCAATTGCCAATGGTGCGGATCCTCTAACGTCAGATCTCCTGCTATCACAGACACCGTAGACCGTTAGAACCAGAACGAAGGTGATCAGCAGTTCGATGAACAGTCCTTGAACTGGGTAGAGCTTCTCGTGAACAGTTGTCATTCCAAGAGGGTGTTGAATGTCTTCAGGTGTCAATGCCTGTTGTCATGGAAAAGAAGCACAAGTGAGAAGTGGAGGTTTGGCAAAGCTGCACGCTTTTTGTATCCTTTTTCGTAAATCTCCAAAGACGATCGTTCCACTCTCTAACGTTCTTAAATATGAGGAAAAATGCTCGGAATATCTGAATCCGAAGTGAGATTGGTAAAACAGTTTCGTCTAGTTTGTATGCAGTGATTCCTCACGATTTCAGAGTAAGTTCATTCCCTCTTACTCTCGATTGGCAGTTTCACTCTCGATTGGCAGTTTCTCTTAATTTTATAGGGAATCTCTTTTCAGATCCTAATTTCAGAGACCAGTGTTACTTTCACCAGTTCATTCTTTCTTTGACTCATTGTCAGCTCTCTTGCTTTCAGAGACCAGTGTTACTTTCAGAGTATCGGTTCCAGTGTTACTTTCAGAGTATCGGTTCATTCTTTAACTCTTTTCAGCTCTTGTTTTCAGAGACCATTTTCAGAGTACCAATTCATTCTTTTTTTTTTTTAACTTTTTCAGCTCTTTGCTTTCAAAGACCATTTTCAGAGCACCAGTTCATTCTTTCTTTCAGTATATCAGCTCTCTTATCTGCAGAGAACTATGTATTTCCTCCCGAGATTACTTATCCCTTATCTACTTTCAGAGCAGAAGTTTTTTCCCTTGCAACAAAATACTGCAGCCAGTAGTTTTCTTACCTTCAAAATACCTGCCCCGGCGACTGCTCCAATGCACTGAACGATAATGTAGAAAATGGCCTTCAAGACGCTAATTTTTCCTGTGACAAGGAGACCGCAGGTCACGGCTGGATTTAAGTGACCTCCGCTGACATGCCCAATAGCCTGAAAGAGAAAAAAAGAACGTTGTTTACAAGCGTGTCTGAAGTCCACTTTTCCTTGTCAAAAAACTAACGTCCGCAATTACTTGAAAGGTCCGCAATTACTTGAAAGTATTTTCCGGAGAAGTTAACAAAGACATCGGCCTTCCATCTTGTTATCAAGCAGTAAACCCTCAGAATTTTGCT
This sequence comes from Sinentomon sp. SZTP_YWyxl, assembly GCA_030068105.1. Classification (NCBI taxonomy): domain Eukaryota; kingdom Metazoa; phylum Arthropoda; class Protura; order Sinentomata; family Sinentomidae; genus Sinentomon; species Sinentomon sp. SZTP_YWyxl. The sequence goes on from JASGXE010017585.1 coordinate 9,887, forward strand.
CCATTTCTGAAACACCCTGTTACAAACAGGGCTGCTGTCAAGGTCTAGAAATAGAGTTTTGGGAACAGGACGCCCTACTGTCCTCTTCTGCACAAAGTCTGTCCGCAAATGCACCGTTTTTCCGTGGCAGGAATGTCTTCGGGCTGTCATCTAATTGGCCTATACGTGGACTCGTTCAAGCGCAATTGCGGGCTATCTAAACTACCGAAGTTTTGTCATTCTCACTTAGACCTTTTTCATGTCCAGTTTCAATTTCCGCCAATATCAGCATACCAGATTTTCCGCTATTGTACTGATCCTCTATTGCTTTTGGGGCTTACGAGTAGATTTAGCAAGTCCAACATGGCTGAGATGCTTTCCAGCAGAGGAAAATCGATTGCTGGAAGTTCGAAAGAAAATCCATGGAGAATGGAGCTTCTTCCTCTGTTCGACCGTTAAACCCGACTCTGCATCCCAGGTTGCAACGTCGGCATTTCTGGTCGGAATTCAACTTCATGCCAAATAAGCGTGGCATCAAAAAAGGTTAGCGGGGTATCGCTGCCAAGATTTCCAAGAATATTCTTTTAATCTTGGCTGATAATGATACGTCCTAATGGCACCTGCGGTCCCAATTGTTACGTTTGAGCCATTTGGTTGTTCAGGTCGGCCGGAATTCCATTTTAATGAGTCCACGTACTCTAG
>JASGXE010017588.1:0-10235 GCA_030068105.1 Sinentomon sp. SZTP_YWyxl
GGAAGCGGTGACATTTTTCTGTTGTTCCGCAATCAACAGTCCATGTTTGAATTCTGCGTGTTTTTGGGCATGTGACGAAAAGACAAGAATGGTGGTGTGAAATTGGCAAATTAAATTTTTTTTTTTAATTTCATGAATTGATCTGAGGAACACCGCTCGCATAATGTGTTGAATTTTCGTTTGAACTAGCTTGCAGCTCATGGACGCATGCAATGCAAGTTGCCACACTACGTTCACTCGCATAATGTGTTGAATTTTCGTTTGAACTAGCTTGCAGCTCATGGACGCATGCAATGCAAGTTGCCACACTACGTTCACTTGATAAGAAATTTCAAAAATGGAAACGGTTTGTGTAGTTTATACGGGGGGGGACTATGCAAAACGGGGGGACAATGCAACTCAACAAACCGGAAAATTCAACTCAATATGCCGCCGTGCCGGACAATTCAACTCAATGTGGCGGACAATCCAGCTCAACGAACCGGACAATCCAACTCAGAGCCGCACAGCCTCCGTACAGGGTGGTCACCAAATTCATTTCGAAATCATCAACCTGACCTAACCTAACCTAACCGTTGGCTTTGGAGTTCTGTTTGATGGCCCGACATTCCTTTTTCGATATCACCATTTTTCCTGTTTTACCTTTTGGGTAAGGTTAGGTTGGGTTAGGTTAGGTTTGGTTGCATTGTCCCCCCGTTTTGCATAGTCCCCCATATAAACTACCTACATAACCCATGGAAACTTCAGATGAAGCAGGCTCTCACGACGTTGACACACGGAACAGAATTCGGGCGTGATGCGTCCGAAAACGGGAGTTTGCTCACACACTCCTGATGTGAAGTGTTTTAATTAACAATGAAGTTACAAAAACTTCCAGAACACCAAAGAACGCGACCAACCGACATTCCAAACTGCTATCGCTTTTTAAAACTGCTTTGGCCGTTTCTTTTGTTTTTCAGACATTTTATGGACGAATGAGTCACACGGTTGGTTCTTATCCTCACATAATGAGACGTCGCAGCGACTAATCGTCTAGGCGACGAAACGTACCCAGAAAGACTCGGTAAACCCACGGAAACACCGGACAGGACAATCTTCCAAACGGACAAACCTCCAAACGGACATTCTTCCAAATGAAGAAACACGGAACCGGACAATCTTCCAAACGGACAAACTTCCAAACGGACATTCTTCCAAAAGAAGAAACATTGATCCGGACAATCTTCCAATCGGACAAACCTCCAAACGGACATTCTTCCAAATGAAGATACACGGAACCGGACAATCTTCCAAACGGACATTTCTCCAACCGGACATTCTTCCAAAAGAAGAAACACCGATCCGGACAATCTTCCAAAAGGACAAACCTCCAAACGGACATTCATCCAAAAGAAGAAACTCCCATCCGGACAAACTTCCAAACGGACAAACTTCCAAAACATTTTTTTTGGAAGTTTGTCCGTTTGGAAGTTTGTCCGTTTGGAAGATTGTACGCGTCCCCGAACGGATCGGTGGATGCAGAAGAAATGATGTTGTTTCTGATGTTTGCCCCGCACTTGGAGACCCCGAAATGCTGAATTCTCTGCATGAACAAAATTGAGAGGTGTATAGGTAAACTTGGTTCCCCACAAATTGAATGCCATTGATCCAAGTCTTGACAATATGGGTCTCGTGTCAAGCTTGGGCATGGTCAGAAAATTGCAGCGAATAGGTTTCGTGAAAAAATGGTGTTGGAATTTTCTTGAATGATTTAAATGGCGCCTTAATGGTGTTTTAATGGGGGTGATAAATGTTGTCTTAATTGTGTTTTAATGGTGTTTTTAATTGTTATTTTAAATGGTGTTTTTTTTTTTGTTTTTTGCAAAAATACTTCCAGTAGAGATTAAAAGTTGCTATTTTTTACTTTTTTTTTTTTTGCAAATCGGGTACTTTTGTTTCTATGCATGGTGCAAACTGAAATCACGAAGGCCACACAATGAGCTGAAAATTAGGTAATCCCTATTAAAAATAAAAAATGTGCGTATCTATACTCGTATTTTCAACCTTGAATCCGGCATTAGAATTTGCCATGTCACCGCTTCTGCATTCCCAGCTGCAGGTTCGGTTATTTAAAACGATTGACTAACCTAATTGTTCAGTGGTGCCTGCCACTTGCAAAAGAGGTATGCCAGTTGCACAGGCTGACAGCCAGATCTGCCAGATAGCAAAGTCAGAAATTACAGCGAGAAAAGTCAGAAATCACAGAAAGAAAAGTCAGAAATCGCAGAAAGAAAAGTATGAATAAATCACAGAAAGCAAAGTCAGAAATCACAGAAAGAAAAGTGAGAAATCACAGAAAGAAAAGTCTAAAATCACAGAAATAAAAGCCAGAAATCACAGAAAGTAAAGTCAGAAATCACAGAAAGCAAAGTCAGAAATTACAAAAAGAAAAGTGAGAAATCACAGAAAGAAAAGTCTGAAATCACAGAAATAAAGTCAAAAATCACAAAGTGAAATGTCAGAAGTCACAGAAAGCAAAGTCAGACATCACAGAAAGAAAAGTCAGAAATCACAGAAAGGAAAGTCAGAAATCGCAGAAAGCAAAGTCAGAAATCACAGAAAGAAAAGTGAGAAATCACAGAAAGAAAAGTGAGAAATCACAGAAAGAAAAGTCTGAAATCATAGAAATAAAGTAAAAAATCACACAGTGAAATGTCAGAAGTCACAGAAATCAAAGTCAGAAATTAAAAAAAGCAAAGTCAGACATATCAGAAAAAAAAGTCAGAAATCACAGAAAGCAAAGTCAGAAATCACAGAAAGCAAAGTCAGAAATTACAAAAAGCAAAGTCAGACATGTCAGAAAGAAAAGTCAGAAATCATAGAAAGCAAAGTCAGAAATCACAGAAAGAAAAGTCAGAAATAACAAAAAGCAAAGTCAGATATATCAGAAAGAAAAGTCAGAAATCACAGAAAGGAAAGTCAGAAATCGCAGAAAGAAAAGTCAGAAATCACAGAAAGAAAAGTCAGAAATCACAGAAAGAAAAGTGAGAAATCACAGAAAGAAAGTCTGAAATCACAGAAATAAAAGTCAAAAATCACACAGTGAAATGTCAGAAGTCACAGAAAGCAAAGTCAGACATCACAGAAAGCAAAGTCAGAAATCACAGAAAGCAGTCAGAAGTTACAAAAAGCAGTCAGATATATCAGAAAGAAAAGTCAGAAATCACAGAAAGGAAAGTCAGAAATCGCAGAAAGAAAAGTCAGAAATCACAGAAAGAAAAGTCAGAAATCACAGAAAGAAAAGTGAGAAATCACAGAAAGAAAGTCTGAAATCACAGAAATAAAAGTCAAAAATCACACAGTGAAATGTCAGAAGTCACAGAAAGCAAAGTCAGACATCACAGAAAGCAAAGTCAGAAATCACAGAAAGCAGTCAGAAGTTACAAAAAGCAAAGTCAGACAGATAAATCAGAAAGAAAAGTCAGAAATGACAGAAAGCAAAGCTAGAAATCACGGAAAGCCAAGTCAGAAATTACAGTCAGAAAGCAAATGCTTCTGCACTTCTGGGGAAATTAGAACAATTTTAAGTGATACTAGATTTACTGTGGGATCTATTTTGCACAGATGTCACGCAGAACTGATGTTCACACAGATGTTCACTCAACTGAACCAGAAAATTCTGTCTCAGTCGACTGTGGGGGGCAAAGTTTCCTAACCGCACTCAGGAAGGGAGTTTACCATCACATCAACTTGAGTCATCAGAAATCACAGGTAGGAAGGCGAGATGCTGCGAACTGTTTTCTGATGTTGGTAAACAATAACGGTGCATGCCGAGTGATAACGATAACGCACACCGTTCACTTGCACAATTCACTCAGCCTCGACGACGAAATGTTGGCATCTCATCTCGCGGCAGCAGCTTTCTCCGCGGGTCTGAAAGTGGATCAGTGGGTCCGACAAAGCACTGAGACTGAGCTGGATGAGATTGGCGACATGCGGACGAGAAGAACACAAACACATGCACTGCTAATCGATTCGGGTAATCTTGAGAGGCAATTTGAATGTGATTTCCGAAAGGCATCACGTTTATCCACTACCTGCATTATCAGTTTGACAGTTTCCCCACGTGAAAGGCAACAGCGGAAGCAGCTACGTCACCATTGTCGGATATACAAAAAGGTTAAAAGCCTTGGCATCTTAACACAACACACGTCACTCATCCCAGATGACCCGAATTGGTCAATGAATGGAAACTTGGAAACGATTTGTTGCCTTGGAACCCACAAAATGGCGCCGAAATGCGGTTGTAAATATCGACTCGTATTCCAATCTTTTATCGTTCTATTCCTTTTCTCACTGATAACAGATAGAGAAATCACGAAAAATGTTCCAGAATGTTCATTCCAATGCCTTGCAAGTTACTACCGCCATAGCAATTATAAGAGAACCAGAAAATTAGGTGGGCATATTTTTGTCCGCACAATTTTTGCGCAGATTGTTTCTCTTGTAGCCTAGCTGAAACGACGAAGCAAAATCCTTCAGTTCATTCAAGATGCAACCTGGAGATACTCTCAGGCGTTCTTGGGGGCAAACCAGGGTACTTTCAACAATAAAAACCAATCAGAACATTTATTAATCATACAGAACAGAAATCAAAGTTGCACTGGATATTTGAATGTGCCAGGATTCTGCTGCGAAGTGCACTGTTGCATCGGCCGAGGAAGTGAGGACTCCAGATGAATGTGGATTGAAAATGTGTCGATATAGCGATGTCATAGGGTTGAATGATGATGGGAAGGAAAGGAAAACCTGACAATTGCGAAGAAAGTTTGCCTGAAAGCGAAATATGCAAATAAATACCTGTAGTGGATTCTCACAATTTCTCTTTGAACGGTTGGAATGGATACTGGAGACACATCAAAAGCCTTATTTAAATCGGTGAAAATTGGTGAACGCGCAATTTCGCTGATCGAAACTCTGCCACTTTTGAGTTCAACAGAACTTGTCGAAGTTCATCGAGAAGATTGCAAGGAAATCGCTGACAAGGGGTTGAAAAAATCACATGCACACTGCTGTGGGGCTGTGCTAATGTGGGTGGGCTGTGCTGGTGTGGGCCCTAATTGAAGACTACAAATGGATAAGGAATCTTTCCAGAACTACAAATATTTTTTCTGCATTCCTGTCCCATGGTTCATTTGAAACTCTTCTCCCGGAACGGCGCCACAGCTCCCAATTTTCATTCCATGCCTTGTTTCCCATTCGACCGCAACAAACCGCAGGCAAAAGATGACGAACGACGTCTAGATGTTGAGCGGAGCTTGCTCAGAAAGAACTAAAGAACAACAGATGGTGACTAGAACCGCATCAAGTGCAGGGAATCTTGCGTGAAGCTGCTGGGGAACAAACCAGTTGCAATGGACTCGAGAGAAGACGAATCATTGGTGGCTTCGCATCATGGATGAAGCAACGGAAACAAGCATATGGCGAGAAAGGAAGGTGCCAGACAAACACAAAAAAAGCTTCCGAATGTCGAACAAGATGAAACAAGAATCGACACTGCATGGTGGAAACTTTAATTTCCGTGCAAGAGGGATAGGAATTTTCGTTCCTCAGTTCAGTTCAGCCTCAGTAAAACACCGACATAAATTTGCTTTCTTTTTTGCGTGAAATGCAGCAAATACCATTCTGTGCAAACATCAAATGCGTTGCAACGAACAGGAGAAAAGTCATACGCAAGTCGGTTATGTGCCAAAAAAGGGCACAAATGCTTGTCGAGGTACCCTTCGTGGCGGATCACGAGGATTCATTCTCATCTCTCTTCCCCAAAATCAAAATGCGCGTTGGGTTGTTTTGATCTTTCGTTCGCAGTGTGAAAGATTTTGTGACGGATAGTATCTGGACATCAAACTCGAGTGTTTTCCAACACAAAACGTGCCGACTCTATTTTGAAGCTTGAAACCTCGAGCAGGGTTGACAATTGCATGGGAAAAAGGCCGAATGGCATGAAACTTTAATCCTTCCTCGAAGCAGAAAAATGCAAATAACTCCACAGAGGCAGGTAACTTTTTGGAAGCTCAAGCATCTGGCCAACGATGAAAAATTTGCATGCTCCTATAGGCTAAATGCAATGCTGTATGGACAAACGCTGCAAATGTAAACGAAAATGTATGTGTGTTTATGCAAGCCTGTACAAAATGTGTTTGTTTTTTTTTTATTGATATAAAAACTCATTGTTGCACTGCAGTCCCAATTTTGATGGGACTTTGTCCGGACACTTGACAAGGTCTTTGACGACCTTGTCGACCTTGATATTTTTGTTTCTGCGTGGCTGATTTGGTCTTTGATTGGAAACCCTTTTCGTCGCATCCCTTCACCTTCAGAAACCTTCAGTCCACAATACGAAGTAATTGTTGTGAACTGCTTCTTTGACGTTGTAAGGTATCCAGTCATTGAAATGTTGACGAACACAGCTTCCAGTTGCCACCACAGTAGGACTCCTTGTTTCAAAATTCCTTACAGGATATTGTCTTTTCTCCACTTGCAGGCATTCCAATGATGGATTTTGTTCATCCAGTCGTTCAGCACTTTGATTCAGCCTGCCGACTGATGTTGATGAATAAGAATTCCGAATTTTTTTCATAGACTTCATCCTGTTGCCATTGGTTTCAGCAAACAAATGTACAGTTCGTGTCGGACTGTGTATGCACTGAAAATTTGCAGTTGACTTCTGATAACATGTCAATTGTCACCAATGCGTCTGCAAAGTCTGGTATAAAATCCACCAGTCACCAGTCTGAACGGCAAAATCTGCGCATCTTTGTCTGAAGAAATCCGGATTTCCGTGGTGTGATTTCCAGATGTGGCGTGGCACAACTCCGAACCAGAACACTTTGTTCACCGAAAGACAGCAGGCACTTGTGTGTCTGGTGTGAACTGGCAAGATTCAAAGTCATGAAGATTTTGTCTTCCAGATTCCAAGTCTTCCCGATTTCAAGTCTTCCTGATTCCAAGTCCATCAAGTTTCCAAGTCTTCCTGATTCCAAGTCTTCCCGATTCCAAATCCCCCTGATTCCAAGTCTTCCCGATTCCAAGTCTTCCTGATTCCAAGTCCATCAAGATTCCAAGTCTTCTTGGCGTGTCACAGCTATTATCCGCCAGTTTTGTCTCTGCAGCTCATGTGTAAACCCGACAAGCAACGATCTGAACACTTTTTGCCGCGTCAGATTCCAACCGCTCGAAACAGTGTTCAGATCGAATTGATGCTGTGGTACACCAAGAAGTGCAAAAAAAAACATGTCGATCATTGACAAGCATTCCTGACACAGTCTGCCCCAGAAATGAAATTATGAAGAACTGTTTATTCTCCAGTGACGAGAAGACACCTTTGCAACTGCTGGAAGACACCAAAAATGGCGAGAATTCGCAACAAACAACGCAAGCGGCAATCGCCATTTCTCTTCAACAGTGAGTCAAAAAACACAGGTGTCCACTCCACGCAAAAGAGACGGACGCAACACCAACTGCCTTTGAACAATCCCGACTCACCACTGCTCACTGCTTGCATCTGCAGCAAGCACCGCAATACAACACAGATTTCTCCGGACTTGAACACAACGCCGCCATCTCGACAAGATCCGCAACTCATGCTTGTTGGCTCACTGGCTGACTGGCTCTGGTCGTCTTGTCAGTGAGGGGAACCATGAAAGATGGTTGGGCCAGGGCCAGGCACTCCGGCGGCTCGGCTCGGAGGGACATCGGTAGAACACCACACGCAACCTCATACAGGGTGTCCCGAGACAAACGGGGTGAAAAGATTGTCGCTATTTCTTTTTGTGTAAACGAATGACCGCAATGGCAAAGTGACTGAATGAAAACGCACCACCAGGCACTCCCAATTTCACAATTGAATCCCTGGTATGGTTTCCCCTTAATTTTCCCCACGTTCGCTTTCTGTCACTTTTCTTTCACTTCTCTATTTTACAATGCCTCCTTTCTCGATTGTTTCACTTTTCTCGTTCTCAGTTGGGGAATTGTCCGAATCTTACTTTGTAAACAATTCTCCGGAAGGACACATCTGTTGACAATGCTTCCCATACTTGCAGCTGCATTTGTAAAAATTGCGATAACTCTGCAATTTTAAAATAAATCTGAATCTGTATCTGAATTTCAGTCTGAATCTGAATCTGAATGTCGAATGTGACGTTTGGTGGTCCTGTTTCCCAGAAGGTCTGTTACGGGTGCATGATGTCGCCTTCAATTTCAAGCTCTTGGCTGGTTTATCTGTGCACCAGTTGCGGGATACTCTGTATTTCGTCACACTTGAAGAGTTTGGGAGGTCATGTGCCTGCAATTGTCCAAGAGTGGACCACCACATACATGCCCATGCCCAAGCACCGACTTCTTGGTTTGTTTTCTGTTCTGAAACATGCTTGGATAAAAATAAAAAATAAGTGGGTGCTGCGCTTCTTCAGATTGAAACAGGACCCCTGACTCTTCTGACTCCCTTCGAGACCTGCTGAATTGATGATTCCAAGCTCCCAAGCTCACAGTCATCTCGAAGGCTTCACGTCCAGTTCAAATTCATGACAGATCCTTGATTTCTCCATGGGCTTCTTGAAGGAATTCCGTCAGTAGTCAAAATTTCTGTTTTTTTTTTCAAAATTTCTGTTCACAATTTTTGCTGCTCTTCTTTTTGCGAACGAAACTTCTGGCACTCGTCGGCTACCATCAAGACCATGGCCAAATGCCCTTGTGCGTCCTCTAGAGTACGGCTTCAGCGTCAGGGATTTTGCTTTGATTCTGTCGGCCTTGGTTTTCTTTCATTTTCGAAGAATGATTTAAAATCCCATGCACGTGGTTTTCTGCAACTAGACTGCCCTTCAAAGTGGAAAACAGCAGCGACCAACCAATCCAATGCCTGCACCGGTCAGGTAAATTGCATTTAGATCTTTTTCTGCACAGAATCAAGTTGGCCCCTGCGCGGAAAACCTTCATTTCCGGGAGTGGAATTCCCTCCCCAAGGATTCACATGTCATTGCAAACTTTGCAAATCATTCCTGAATACATTTTCAATACCGTGAAATCATTTCCTCATTTGAATTATTGACCTTCTTGTTCCATCATCACAAGTCGTTTGGACAAAGTGTGGGTCAAGTCTTGTTTCATTATTTTTTTTCTTGATTTGATTATTGTGATAGCCTCAGTTCTCTCCACCTTATTTTTATCAATGTTGCCCTGAAAATATGGCTTTGTCGTGTCTTGTTGAAACTGATATTTGCATTTATATCGCAAATCTAAATAAAATACATACATACCTACATACATACATACATACATACATACATACATACATACATACATACATACATACATACATACATACATACATACATACATACATACATACATACATACATACATACAATACATACATACATACATACATACATACATACATACATACATACATACATACATACATACATACATACATACATACATACATACATACATACGAGGGCTGATCAATAATTACTGAGACCTGCAGTGGTCTTTTGGAATATCACCTGAAAAATTTGGGTTTGATAACTAGTTTGGTTTTCTCAAAACCGTCAATTTAATGATGGAAGTTCGACTGATTTTTGCTGCGTTCTGTAAAATTGAAGTTGCTGGCATGAAAAACAACAAAGTGGATGAATTCTTCATGAAAAGGCAAACACGTGGCATGCCTGCAAGCATTTCGGAAACACAGGATCTTCCGTTGACAAAATGGAGCATATCAATTGCTCCATAACCTATGCATGACTCACGGGTACCCCAAATTTCAAATTCTGGACAAAAGAAAAGTCCTTTCGATCAGAATTGTGTGCTTTTCTTCAAATGTCAGCACGCCGCGCTGTTTTTGGAACACATTTCTCGTTTTTCTCCAGAGATTTCAGTTCACTTTTTCTATTTACCAAGCACAGAGCATGCAACAATGGCCAGAGGGTTTTTTGACCCCAAAAACCTTTGAAGGCCACCAACGTCACCGAATTTTCTTTGAATTTTTTGCACTTGGAAGATATCTCGAAGACGTGTATACAAAATTGTTAATTGTTTCAAAGCTAGAAAAGCAATCGAGCCCAATATTTTCAGACATTCTTTCAAAAGACCATTCCTAAAATACATGAGCAGAGATTTGAAATTGGTCCGCTCTAAATATGCGAGTCTCAGTAATTATTGATCATCCTACGTACATGCATACATATTTGTCATTT
>JASGXE010017589.1:0-10348 GCA_030068105.1 Sinentomon sp. SZTP_YWyxl
CCTTGAAGGGCTCTCTTCCAAATCTTCACTTTTTTTGCACCCGCAGCTTCCATCTGGGGTTTTTTTTTATCTGGTCCGTAAGGACCGGGTTTTCCCTCTCCCTCCTAGGCGACAGTTTTTGCGATCGACCAACTCTGGTTCACAGCTTCGGCTGGTACAAATCGGCAAAAAATTTTTTTCGAAAAATTTCATTTCATTTTTGTAGAAATTTTGTTTGCCGCCCAGTTGATTTCTTCCGTGTCCACGAGAACAAAAGCACTTGAGAAATCCATGCTCCATGGACTGCAACCATAGCTGCCATGCATGAACCCAAATGAACAATTGAAGCCATTGAATGCTTCTTTCTTTGTAAATATTACCATCCCACCATCCACTGCTGTAAATACCACGCTCCCAGCATCATTCTGGACAAATCCTTGAAAGCATCAAAAAGTTGGCTTTTGGTTGTGCATCTCCCGTCGTGTTTTTCACTTGAACAACTTGCAGGTACTATAGAAGGTACTTGGACAACTTCCGGGAAGACCCACACAAAAAATGGATTACACTGACCGCAGGGGCCAGTCCCTGGTAGACGAACATAGAACATACAATCAATCAATCAAAATAAATTCGAGGTGCCTGAAGAATGAAGAAAAAGATGAAGTTTGTGTAATCAAGTGCAAGTTATTAATTGGAGTACATAATCCTTCCCGCAAGAATATCAGCCATGAATCAATCCTTCTGCAAAGGATAATCTGGAGGAATGAAAGCACTCCAGCAAAATGTGTTTTCAGGAAAAATGCTCGAAACAAAAGATAAAAGCACGTGGCGCCATCTCTCATGACAAATTATCAACAAAAAATAATGGTCTCTAACCCACCGAATCAGCAAGAAACCTCGTGTGTAGATACAGACAACAAAGTATGGAGCATTTGATTGAGTAATCCCACAGACTGGCAACATTGGATTTTGAAGGGGTGTGATCAACCTCCAGGGTGAAACAGCTAGACCTGCTAAATGTAGTGGTTGAATAAGTTCATTTTTTCCCTTCTTCATCCATTCCCTATTTGGTCTTCCAAATACCTCCCTCTATGTAACGTTTGCAGCTCGTTGATTAGGGTGTCGAGGCCCAATCAAAGCACAAACTCGATCCCCTAACATTACCCCGATTGACCACCTCCTGCCGGCCTACATCTGGGGACGAGTTTACACATCATAGCTAGAAAACATCCTCAGGAGAGGAATTATCCTCTGAGGAAAGGATTGAGGTCTGCCAGAGTGTCACCAGAAGACTGCATGTTTGTAATGGCCAACATCAATTCGAGCTTATTCGCAAGATAACAGAAAGGTATTCAAATTGAATCTGGTGCCGCGATCCGTTTCACAAACATAGCAAGCAATTACCTACCTGGTATGAGGCCATTTATTTTTTTTTATTTATGCCAGCCGAAGCTAGGCAAGCATTGGTCCGTCACACAAGGCACCGTGCTGGATGTAGGGGGAAACCTGGTCCTCGGACCAGATAAAAATCTCTCCGTGCAGCCCGGGATAGAAGCTGCATTGCAAACAATTCGCCAAGAGATCAGAAGAGGATCTTCAAGGTGTCCTTTTTACTGAAATCTGAGCGAAGGAGCCCTGCCACAAAGCTTCAGCCCGCTGCCACCGGTTAAGACACAAAAATTCTCTCGATCGCTTATTATCGGCATAAGTTTATGGTTCAATGGCAATTTTGGGTAAGTTTTGTGCTGCAAGGTATCCCAGGCATGAAAACATGCACTGCCTCTTCACCTTGCCTCAGTTGTGCGGCTACTGCGGCTGGGACAAAATCAGTCTCACATGGAGTGGATCTGCTGATATGAATCAGACGATGGAAACAAGACTTTCTTGCGCCACTTATCGAAGCTATCCTGACCAAAAGCTGACTCTTATTTGGGGAGGGGGATGGGATGGACAGATGGCAGTTCAGTTGTTGCTGACTGCTTTGGATGAAAATGGCTTTTTTGTTTTGTTTTTGGCGAGAACGGACCCAGGCAGTCCTCAGGAATAACTCTTGATCATGATAATTTTTCTCGACAAAAGCAATTAAATGTTAAATTGAAAATCTAATGTCAACCCAAAGAATTAATTATAATTAGTGGAAAAGTTCCATTTCAGTCTCATGGAAATCTTGCTTGCGTTCTGCCATCTGTTGATCTCTCAATGTTTCTGACTTGAACGACATTGCAGGCACTCCGAGGAGACCCACACAAACAATGGACCCAAGATACTTCCTTGAGGAACACCAGTTTGCAAATTTTGCCAAAAATTAATTTGAGGTGCATGAAGAATGATGTGAAAGATGAAGTTCGTTTTGTCAAGTGCAAATTATTCAATGGGAGTACATTATCCTTCACAAGAGAGCATCAGCCATGAATAACTCAGGATCCAAAGCATGATATGGAGGAATTAAAGCACTCCAGCAAAACGTTTTTTGAGGAAAATAGCTTGAAACACAAGTTGACAGCATGTGGCGCCATCTCTCATGACTTATTGTCAACAAGAAATAAGGCTCTCTCCACCTGACAGCAAAGGATGGAGCTTAAATTAATCCCACTGGCAACATTGAAATATAGATAGTGGTTGGGATAACCCTGCAGGGTGAAACAGCTGATCCTGGTGAATTTAGTTGCCAGTTCAGTTTCCCCCTTCCTAATCCACTCCCATCTTGGTGAACTACCTCTATGTAAACTTTCCAGCTCATTGATTAGGGTGTCGGTCATGGCACAAGCTCTATCACATAACATTACCCCTATTAACTTACATCTGTGGGGATATACAAGTTGACAACATTCTCAGGAAAGGAAACATCCTCTGGGGAAAGGATTGATGTCTGCCAGAGAGTCACCAGAAGACTGCAAGTGTCAATGACCGCCAACATCAGTTCCAGCTTGTTCGCAAGTGAATGGGAGGGTGAGAGCTCCAAATTTACCAGATCCAGCTAGTTTACTCTGTACAGTGCCGGGAAAATTAATGGAACCACACATGCAATTTAAATGCAGTTTCGGTAGTCAATGATATTTTTGATTCCGCTTCCGCGACGAAAATTTAGCACCAAAGTATTTCCTTTGTAGTCCAAACAAATTAAGAAGAAAAAAATCGAAAATGTTTTTTCTAAAATATATGCAATAAAATTGTTGAATCAAAACTTGTGAAACAGATGTCACAACATTTTGATTAAACACGACACTTTTTTCTTTGTGGAAAAAAGGACGCAAGTAAAGGAAAGGTTCGGATGCAACACCTTTAAATTTACGTTAGTGGCTCCATTAATTTTCCCGATGCTGTACATGTCTGACTCAAAAATACGCTAAATGCCATTGATAGAGACAGGTCCACCGACCCATAGCTGAAAGCCGATTTTTACACAAAACAGCACTTCAATAAAAAAATTGTTTGTGATTGATTGGTTGATTTGTCAATAATTAATTGATCTATTACATCGATCTGCATTTATTAATCTGCCAATGTTGATGTGTTAAAATTGATCCATTGTTTTTTTTTTTTTTTTATTCAAGGGAGTTACTCCCGTCGTATCGACCTGCTCCCGACTATGAAACGGCCGTCAGGTCCAGTGCGGGTGGTGAATGCGACTGTAACCAGGTTTCTCCTGCCGGTCGCACCCATAACAATGCCAACCATAACATGCAGCTTAATCGTAACGGCGTGGTTGGTGGTGGCGGTATTCTGCCGACGAAACCAGTCTACGGTGGCAGTCAACCGGAAATATTTAATCACACAAATGCGGCTGGTGGACCAATCGATTTGGTTAGTATCCCGTACACTGCCCCCCAATTGGTCTTTTATCTCAGAAATTAATTGGCTAACTTGACGTTACTCAGATTCTGTATCTATTTGGAGCGTGACGTTTTGACCATTTCTGGCGTATCTCATCCTGGTTGGCGAAGAAAAGGAGTCGTTCGCCAGCGAGTGTGCAATACCCCCTGAATGGCATGCCTCAAATTAATGCGGAGAACTGAATGGCATCAAGTTGGTCTTACAATTTTTGAGAATGTGTAATCTCCAATTTTCCAAACCTTGCATGGTTTTTTATTCTCTCGGAGATCTTCATAACACCCTGGCCGCGTTACATGAATGTTGCATTTTACAGTGTTTTTACAAGTGTACAACTTGTAAAAAGTGTTTTTACAAATACATCACTTGTAAGAGCACTGCAAAACGTGAAATACAATTTGGATCGCAAAACATAACATTCACGTTGGTCATGCTTAAAATTGGATCGAGCTATACCGGCTCTCTGGTAACTTCTCCAAAAACACTGCTCCCCACGTTTCTATAGGCCCATGCCATGTGAATCGAACATTTTCTGTGACAAAATGAGCTCTGCCCCCCACATCCAAAATATGGGCTATTTCTTTATAAACTTCTATAAACATTTAACTTTAAACTCTGTAGTTTTATTAACTTTAAACAAATAAAGTTCCTTCTGCCCCCAAACGATGGCATTAACCTACCTATGCATCGTGGTTTTTAGCACCACTGAACTTTCTGGGCTCTATACATGGTATCCCAAAAGTCTTTGGCCTTAGGAAAATTGTAAATTTGCTGTTTTTTTTTTTATCAAATTTTGTGATCTGAAACTTTTTCCTTCTCTAACCACGGATGTCATGACTAAATCAGAACAACATGTGCATGTTCAGGGATGCCCAAAGTCTTTGGCCATAGCAAAAAATTAAATAAGCTGTTTTTATCACATTTCGTGATTTGTGACTTTTCCTAGCTCCCACCACGGCTGACACCACTTTGCTCGGTGCTAAAATTTCCGATTAAAGTCTTGACATCCATGGTTTGAGTTAGAAAAAGTTTCAGATCACAAAATATGACTAGAGACAGCAAATTTACGTTTTTCCGATGGACTTTCGGGCTACCCCTCATGTTCGCAGAGGTGGTGATATTCTTCGACCGCATCCCTTTTGTCATTCCGGATCACTGCACGTGGTTATCGATGCCGATTGCGAACGATCAAAGAAAGGAACCCGGTCGAAACACCCACGAACACACGAAGCAGAGACCCACAAGAAAAACTTCACTGGTGTTCAGCTTCAGACACTCCTAACGTTGGGCGTTAATGTATTTGGTTTTTTATTTTTTCGTTCTTTTCCAAACAGGTCAAACTGCATTCTGCGGGCCATTCCGTTGGCGGCCAGCCGATGCGAAAGCTCAGCCTCCGTGACGTTGATATGATAAATGGCAACCGACAGCTATCCGTTGGCAACACAAATGCAGGTGCCGTCTTCCGACAACCAACCCACATGCCGGCATACAACAGGTAGGACATTCAACATTCTCGTCTGTTCTGCAACTTGCAATGTTTTAGAGCACAGTATGAACATTCTTTTTTTTTGTGCTGGCTTCTTGTGAGTGCTATTCTGTCGAAAGGTGTCCAAAGTTCCTTCGAAAGAAACGATTGTGCCTGCGGACATCTTTGCAAAGGATGGCCGAGAAAGATTGAATTTTAACAATCACCAGCCACATGTGGATCCCCAAATTTTGGGAACATTTTCCGGGCCTCACAGGCAGATAATCAGGACGTCAGGGGAAATGGTTTACCATACTGCTGCAGACACCCTGTACAAAAAGTTAAAATTCTGAAAATTGTCATGCCTTCACCTGATGTTGAGGGCCATATTTTTTTTATTTTTGGGCAAAGTTTCGGCATCCTGCCTTGTGCGCTTCTCATTTTATGCTCCGGAATCCAAGAGACCAAGAAACACCATTTTATTTTGTCCTTACCGCCCCACGAGGGGTTACACTCTTGTCAGATTGTGATTTCAACATCTCCATCGTATCCCCGTTGTTGGCTTTGGTTTCAGCACTCCTGACCTCGCTCATTCGAAGGAAGGTGACAAACTGATGCAGGACGAATACATCAGTCGTGTCATGACCGAACTACAGCTGTTGAACCTTTGTAAACCACCTCCACCTTATCCACATCCACACGGCAAAAGCAACGACACCCATGCCGTGAACAGTGCCAGCATCAATGCCATGAATGTCAACATCTGTGGCAGGACAAGCAGCAGCACACCGGATTTGGTCAAAACTCAGGTTCGTTTGTTGGACTACATTTGCGAGTGTTACAAATTCCCACTCATTTGTTGTTGTGCGCCACAATTCGGGGGTATCACATGTCCTTTCCCAAGTGTCTGGAGTGAACTCTGAGGACTGATGTTTGACAATGGGGGTGTTAGGTTGGGTATTCATTCACCACTCCAGAATGTCAATCCCCTCTGAATGTTTCTGAAAAAAACATGTTTCCTGTGATGGTGAAACGTTTTTACCAGACTTGCTTTGTCCCTGCCTATTTTGGCCTGCAGGCCAGATCACCCCAGAACCTCCCATTTTTCTCTGTTGTTCAGACTTGAGAAGACCAGATGTTCTGACCCAGGTGCTATGTGGCCATTTTGGCATGCTTCTCTGCTCTGTTTTGGACAGTGTATATCCAAAGGTAAAATAATGGACCTTTGGGCAACAAAGTATCTAGAAAGTGTTGTCCCCAGGCAATTAAAGTTGTTATCATTGTAATTGTAATTTAAAATAATTTGACCGGACACAGTCCTGCTCAAATCAGCAATTATTAAGCAGGTGAACACCCTTGTCATATCGAGAACAAGACATCACGAAAATAAAATCCAGACATCTCAAGGAATCAACACACTTCATAGGAATCAAAACATAATAAATTGGTATGGTATCATGACTTATGTCTATGTAAGCTGAGGGGAAGACTGCCCTGCAACTCCATGCAAAATATTCTTCCGGAAGGTGCTCACATTCAAATCCTCACCTTTCTCAAAAATCTCTACATTTAAAGCGTTCCACTCATTCACAGTTCTGACACTGAAACAATACTTACCAACGTCCCTACAAGCACGTCTGGTTCCCAACTTGAAATCGTGATCATGCCTGCCACTGTAGGAAGGGGGAAGCAAACTCTCCTTGATTTTTGACCAACCAGCAACATTGTTTAACCCTTGGAAAAGACCTATCAGCCTAGAAACCCTTCTACGTTTAGCTAAGGAATTCCATCCTAAATCAGATATCAGCAGAGTAACACTGCTACGAAAATCATAACAACCAGAGACAAAGCGAGCTGCCCTTCGTTGGACTCTCTCAAGCATCTCAATATGTAGCAAATGGTAGGGGTCCCATGCTGCAGCTGCATGCTATAGCAATGACCGAACAAGTGCGAAGTAAACTTTTTCTTTTATGCTTTTACTTGCTCTATTAAAAGCTCTTCTAACAAAAAACAAAGCACCAACCATTGGATTTCTCCTGGAATTGAGTTGGATACTCCACTATTGGCATTTTCTCCACCCCTTGCTGTCTACATACAGAACAACCAGTTTTTATTTCAACTTTTGACAGATTAATCTTTCGAGCCCAGATCTGATATTGGATGGCCAACTGAGGAATTCGAAACGAAATCAGTTCCAGTCCGGCTCCTCTCCATCTACGACCGGAATCAATCGCTCCTCTCCGGTGAGCTGCAACGTGATGGCAAACTGCGGCAGTGCCATTCACGCAACCTACGACAACTTGTCAAAGTTGCCTTCAGGCCCTGCATGTGCTGGAGGCCAAGGCGGGGCATCCGTCGCCAAGGCTGGAGGTTACTCTTCTGCCGTCTACCTCGGTTCCTGCTCCCCAACCCCCATGCTGTCAACCTCCCCTTTCAAGGGCGGATTCGATTCGGCCCTTGCTCCCCGACATACAAGCCTGCCAGTTGCCGAACCATACATGGGTTCATCACGGTCGAAACTTACCCAACAGGAGCCAATCTACCAGAATGTGGATAGCTTGAAGCCTGGAAGTGCTGGAAATGTTAACCTGTTGGACTCCCCAAGTTCAAATTTTGTTGGCGCACTTTCGGCGCATAGCCACGAGGGCATCTCCAGCGACGGAGCGGCATCGTTGAGCAGGATCAGTCCCCGGAATAGCATTGAGAGAAGGCTCTTCAGGGAGTCGTTGCGGCAGAGAATGATCGCCAAGGCCTCGCCGTCAACAGATCGTGTTGACAGCTCCTCGTGCCTGGTGACATCTGGTTCTGGTGATAGTACCGATCATTTTGTGAAGGTATTTTTTATTTCCTGATTTAATTTGATTGCGATACTACCTCTCCTTAGAACCCTTCTCTAATTGACTTACATTACATTTGCCTTCTATTCCTTCCATTTTTCCTTCATGTTGGAATATTTTCCTGCTGTGGAGATCACCATAGGTGGGATGGAAACTCGGAGAACTGGATGCAGAAAGAAACTCACTTGACGATTTGTTCTCCAATTTTGGACAGCGGAGCTGACGTTTCAGAGGCATCCCGCTCTCCGTTAGTTGGCTTCGTCAACGGAGAGCGGAATGCCTCCGAAACGTCAGCTCCGCTGTCCAAAATTGGAGAACAAATAGTCAAGTGAGTTTCTTTCTTTTCCTGCTGTGTTTATAGCACTGAAAATGCACAAAAATTTCCAACCTTGTGAACCGAAATTCTCCCGTTTGCAGATACTGTGCATCGAACTGGGTATTTACAAATTTACAAACCATGGCATTGTGATGGTAGCAATGGCAGGGATGCCACCCACCTAAAAGAAAAACTTCAGTCCGGGGAATTGTAAATTTACATCTGGAAAATCCAGGGAATTGAGAAATAGGGGAAAACCTGGAAAATCCCGTGAATATTGAGTGCTTGGAAGTTCTCCCAAGCCTGATACTCTTCCCTTTGGTGATATCTGATGTGTTTAGCAACGTTCAACTGTTTATGATAAACTACATTACGTAGAACTGTTTGATGCTCATGAAATTGTTCGTTTTTTCTCTTGCAGCGACCATCTCTTACTCATTCCCAAGAGAACAGCCCTCGCAATTCACTCTCATCCTCCTCTTCCTCCAAAGCCGGTCTGCCACCCTCAGGCGCCCACCACCGACAGAATTCTGGCACAAATCTGATGCCTTCTCTTTCGTCGACCGGTCAGCATTCGTTGACCACGACACCACCGGCAGGACATCCGGCAAAAGCGAAACCGCGGAAGACTTGGGGCAACTGCATCAGCGGGAGTGTGGTTGACAAGGCGCCACCTGTGGCAACAACAATGCCATCGCCTCAGGCGACCCTGAAGAGCAGTGCGGTCGGTCGAAGCGTTGGTGGGTTGGCGAATGGAATACCATGCCTGAGTTCGGGCAGGAAGGACGAGCAGAAATCGACCAGCAGTCTCCAGCTGAAGGAGCTGAATCTGTTGCAGTCGAGGTTGGAGTCGATCCTTCAGGATGGTCAGGTTCTGTCGGAATTTGAGCTGATCAACAGGAAGAAGGAGCATGGCGACTACACGACCGCTTCGCATCCCGACAACGCACTCCGAAATCGGTTGGTCTTCGGAATTTCTGTATTTTCGGGCTCTTTTTTAGCAGGAAATTGTGTGCAGTCCAGGTAATGAACCCGCATGGCTGAGGATCAATTTATGATGGCTTCTGCAGAAGTCCATTAATTTGAGATGGTTTCTGCAGAAGTCCATTAATTTGAGATGGCTTCTGCGGAAGTCAATTAATTTGAGATGGTTTCTGCAGGTCCATTAATTTGAGATGGCTTCTGCAGAAGTCCATTAATTTGAGATGGCTTCTGCGGAAGTCAATTAATTTGAGATGGTTTCTGCAGAAGTCCATTAATTTGAGATGGCTTCTGCAGAAGTCCATTAATTTGAGATGGTTTCTGCAGAAGTCCATTAATTTGAGATGGCTTCTGCGGAAGTCCATCAATTTGAGATGGCTTCTGCAGAAGTCCATTGATTTGAGATGGCTTCTGCAGAAGTCCATTAATTTGAGATGGCTTCTGCAGAAGTCCATTAATTTGAGATGGTTTCTGCAGAAGTCTATTAATTTGAGATGGCTTCTGCGGAAGTCAATTAATTTGAGATGGTTTCTGCAGAAGTCCATTAATTTGAGATGGCTTCTGCAGAAGTCCATTAATTTGAGATGGTTTCTGCAGAAGTCCATTAATTTGAGATGGCTTCTGCGGAAGTCCATCAATTTGAGATGGCTTCTGCAGAAGTCCATTGATTTGAGATGGCTTCTGAAGAAGTCCATTAATTTGAGATGGCTTCTGCAGAAGTCCATTAATTTGAGATGCCCTCTGCAGAAGTCCATTAATTTGAGATGGCTTCTGCAGAAGTCCATTAATTTGAGATGGCTTCTGCAGAAGTCCATTAATTTGAGATGGCGTCTGCAGAAGTCCATTAATTGATTGCTTCTGCAGAAGTCCATTAATTTGAGATGGCTTCTGCAGAAGCCCATTAATTTGAGATGTGCATTAATTTGAGATGGCTTCTCA